>JAJHNS010000031.1:0-165044 GCA_027564155.1 Gymnocypris eckloni scoliostomus
CTGATTAAAAGTGTCTTACTGACTCTGAAATACAAATGGGTATGTGTATTAAAAGACAACAAAGAGGACAGTGAAAGCAACCACTAACTCTAGTCTCTCTCATTTACTACTAAGATTACTGCTTACAGTCTTCCCGACTGCCCGGGGCCTGTAACAAATTTTTGGGGGCTCGTCCGGGATCAGCGCTACTCTGAAGATGCCTGGTCCAGTGATTTTGAACCTAGGGACATCAAAGCACATTCCTCAGGAAAGGAGCAACGCGTGTGTGAGAGGCTAAGGGGAGCAGGTGACCAGCATCATCCTGACCAAGAGCATCACCACATAACCAGATCTACCTGAAAGTACATCATGTCCGACGAAGAAAGAAAGAGACTTGTTTGGAACATCAAGAAGAAAGTCTACACTTTGAACACAGGTGAACTCTTCCAGTTGACAAAAGACATTCACTCAGCACCAGATGCAGATGTTACACCGTTAAAGGATGGTGACGAAGAGAGCTACATTAATTACATTGTCACATACATGCATAGTTGTGAATTATATAGGCTATCTGACCAAGGGATAACAGTGTTAATGAATTTAAATGAATGCATTGATGAAATTGTAGAGAAACGTGTTAGAACTGAAAAGGTTACTCAGCCATCTATTGCATTTCATAACACAGACACATCAGAGGAAGAGTACCAGAGAATTTTATCAAACTATGAGGAGTTAGGTAGAAAACGTTTAGCCAGTAGAACTAAGCCTACCACACTTGCTGCATCCACAATCATGTCACACACACACATCTTCCAAACAATAATAATCCTGTATATTCCAGCATTCCAAGGCAGGAATTTAGTGACCACAGCACATCTCACTCTGACACCATGGTCTCCATCAGAGACATTGCAATGTTGCAGCGTCGAGAATTCAAGATCCATGGGGGACAAAGAGGAGACCGTGTGTCTGACATAAGATTCAGCAACCTGTGCAAGCAAATTGATGAAGGCGTTATGGAAGGCTACACTGAAAGTGAAATAATTCGAGGGGTGTTCTGCATGATTAAGCCTGGAAATTTTAAAGATATGTTAATAACCAAGGATGACATGACTGTTGCAGAATTGAAGTTTTCTCCAGTCTCATCTAGGTGAAAGTAGCAGTACTGAACTTTTCCAGGAACTCATGATTGCCAAGCAACATGACCATGAGACACCACAGCAGTTCCTGTACCGCATGATCAGCCTAAAGCAGAAGATACTGTTCTGTTCTAGACAAGTGAATTCAGACATTAGATATGTTGACCACACAGTTCAGAGTGTATTTAGCCATACTGTTTCACAAGGCATTGGCCTAAAACACAGCGACATTCAGCGAGAGTTGAGACCTTTCCTCTTAGATTCCAGTGTCTCTGATGAAACCCTGCTGAGATAAGTAATAAGAATTACAAGTGATGAAAGTGAGAGGCAACACCGGCTTGGTCAGTCTACTCGCCATAAGGTGGTACATGCACACAGCGCACAGTTTGAGTCTTACAGTGAGGCTAAAGAAAAGGTGAGAGTGGATGAGACGACAAAAGATAAGACCATTCAGCAGCTGAGGGTACAAATAGAAGCTTTAACTACAGCAGTGGACTCTTTGAAACGGTCTGGAATGCCAAAATGTCTTAACTCATGGCACGAGTATATTGAGTCACAACCTCAAAGACATCAGCAACCACCTCAACAGCCCACTTTCGAATTTCAGCATCCGACACCATTCCTACCATCTGCCATGCCACTGTACAATCCAGATACACAGGTGCATTCTCAGACCCAGTATCCATCACAGCATCAATACAGGTCAAGACCCCAAACACAATTATCTTCAAGTAGACGTCCTCTTCAAAGGCAGCGACAGTCAAGATGCAACGAATGTCTAGATACAAATGTGACCACTTGCAGCCATTGTTTTATATGCGACGCAGAGGGACACAGAGCGGGAGGTTGCCTTCTGAAGTCAAGAAACCAGGGAAACGGGGAACAATCTCTGCAGAGGGACAACCAGTGATCGAAGTAAAGTATCCGTCCCAATATGAAATGTTAAAAGCTCCTACAGCTACTTCGTCTTTGTCAAAACAAATCCACAACATCACATCTCCATACTTACCAAACCAGTCTAATCAAATGAGAGTTGCTCAGCTTGTAGGAGAAAAGTGTCTATTGAAATGTACAATGAACGGTTATCCTGTCAGTGTTTTATTAGACACAGGAGCCCAGGTCAGCATTATGGATTATAATTGGAAAAAAATGTACTTACCTCACACAAAACTTCGCCCACTCACAGAGATTACTGACCCACAGGAACTGGAGGTCAGAGATGTAAAAAAGGACCTAATACCCTTCCATGGTTGGGTAGAGATTACTCTTAACCTTCTAGGGAATAAAGACCCTAGACTGGCTATACATGTTCCTTTTCTGGTAAGCAGGATTGGCTTAGAAAGACCCATTCTGGGGTTTAATGTTGTACAAGAGATTATAAGAGGTGGTGAAAATCGGCACAGCAATGGAAATTGAAGAAGATAAGGCCAATGCTCTTGTAAATCTCATTCAATACCAGGAAACTTCAAATGAGCTAGAGTTGGATATCCAGGTCTCGATAAATGTTGGAACGCAAGATGTTGTTATCCACTCAGGTTGTGTTCCAAACAACTTCGATGTCACCAATCCGATGGTGCTGTTCGAACCTGTCATGGAGTGTTCACATTTGGACTAGTTGATTGTTGGTGAGGGACTTTTGACAATTCAAAATCCACAGAACCCATATGTTCAAATACCTGTTTGTAATCAAACCATGCATAGCATCACACTGCCCCGAATGAAAACACTAGGGAGCATTCAGACAGTCAAAAGAGTAATTGAAACTGATCAAGCAGATTTTCAAACTTTGTCTGTGGAAGTAAACTGTATGGACTCCCTGGCTGGTACCAAGAATGAAAGAAGAAATTCTACAACACTTTGGCACCCTCCAGTTGATTATAGCCACCTCAGTAAAAAACAGCAAGAGCAGGTAAAATAATTGCTTTATGAAGAGTCAGCAGCTTTTGCACATGACGATGATGACATTGGATGCATTCCTAGCCTGCAGATGGCAATCACATTAAAGGATGACATACCTGTGCAAAGAACATACACCTCTGTACCTAAACCACTCTACCAGGAAGTCAAGGAGTACATTCAAGACTTGTTGGCTAGAGGTTGGATTGTTAAGTCCAAGTCACCATACTCTGCTCCTGTTGTATGTGTAAGAAAAAAAAAGATGGTTCACTTAGACTTTGCCTTGACTATTGTTCGCTTAATAAGAAGACAGTACCAGACAGACACCCTTTGCCTCGTATACAAGACATAACAGATACTTTAGGGGGTTACAGCTGGTTTTCCATCCTTGATCAAGGGAAGGCATACCATCAAGGGTTTATGACTGAGAGATCCAGACTAATGACGGCTTTCATTACACCATGGGGGTTATATGAGTGGGTAAGGATTCCTTTTGGGCTGACCAATGCACCTGCTGCATTCCAGAGCAGCATGGAAGAGATGCTGGACTCCCTTCGAGATGATTGCTGCATACCTTACCTGGATGAAATACTCTGCTATGCAAAGACCTTAGAAGACCACCTTGAATGACTTAGAAGGGTATTAAAAGCATTACAACAACATGGGGTGAAACTCAGACCAAAAATGTGAATTCTTCAAAAGAGAGGTTCGCTATGTGGGACGGCTCGTTTCTGGTGAAGGTGTCCGCGTTGACCCTAAGGACTTCAATGCCATTTTGTCACTGAAAGAAAAGTCACCAAGCACCATTGGAGAGGTACGAAGATTGCTGGGATTCTTAAGTTATTACAGAACATACATCCAGGACTTCTCTAGAATTGCCAAACCCATTTATGATCTTCTGCAAGTAAAGAACAATGATGCACATGAAGTGATGAAAACAATCAACAAAACCGAAGGGAAAAGTAATCAGCTGCCTTCAAAATCACCAGTGGTCTGGACTGAAGAACACAAGAACACCCTGGGAACACTGATTGACATTCTTACCCATCCACCTGTCCTGGGTTATCCTGATTTCAACTCTCCATTCACTCTCCATACAGATGTATCTGAGAAGGGTTTAGGTGCAGTTCTCTATCAATGGCAGTACGGAAAGTTAAAGGTTATCGCTTATGGATCTAGAACTCTTACCCCAGCAGAGAAAAATTACAATCTTCACACTGGCAAGCTTGAATTCCTAGCTTTGAAGTGGGCTATATGTGAGAAATTCCATGATTATCTGTTTTATGCACCTCACTTCACTGTATACACTGATAACAACCCCCTGACCTATGTGATGAGCACTGCCAAGCTAAATGCTGTGGGTCATCGTTGGGTGGGAGAACTGTCTGATTTCCACTTCGAAATCAAGTACAGACCAGGAAAAGAAAATATAGATGCTGACACTCTCTCGTTGTCCTCTGGACATAGAACAGTATGTGTCCTCGTGTTCAGGGGAAATGTCAGTTGAAGCAGTTCGTGCAACCTGGGAAGGGAGCCAGGTTGCAAAGAAAAGGGATGTAGCCTGGATAGCTACTCTCATTACAGCTTAAGACTCTGACATTACAAACACGTGCCCAGAATTATCTCAACATGGTGTTCTGTCGACAATACATCACAGTGAGTTACAGAGAGCACAGAAAGAAGATCCTGCTATTAGGGAAATAATCAAACTTAAAGAAAACAACCAAACTCTCACCAGGGAAGTCAGAAAAGGGTTGCATGGCCCAGCCAAGAAGTTATTACATGAGTGGCAAAAACTGCACATTGACGATGGCTTGCTGTATCGCAAGACCACTCATCAGAAACAACTAGTCTTACCGATGTGATTACACCACATATAGTTTGGGTCACAAATTAAATTATTTGTATGTATTTCATTTTTATTTATGATTATTTCTATTTCTATATATATATTTAAGTTGTATTTAAATTACTTAAATGTATTTATAATGAGTTTACACTGGACACTTCAGCAGCATTTTCTGAATTATTGGTGTCAGTTGAGAGAGTTGAGTTACCGTGACGACTGCAGCGCATCCTCAGACAACAAAGAGGACTGTGAAAGCAACCACTAACTCTAGTCTCTCTCATTTACTACTAAGGTTAGTTAAATTCATTAAATGTCATATCAAACTGTAATTTACATGCTTTAATGTACAAAGAACTTATTTTAACTAATTATTTATTTTATTAACAATTTTAAGATGTTTTTCACACAGAAGTTTTCCATGTATTCATCTAAGTAATTTATGTGTACAACTACTTACCTGAGTTGTTTACCTGAGACACTAATTCAGCTAGTTTTGTATAAGAATTAGAGCATTTCGGTCTATATATATATATATATATATATATAAGACATCTAAATATTTAGCACTTCTAATTAAAAAGCAAACAAATTCAGAACTTTTTACCTATTGAACACGTTGTTTTGCTTATTAGTTTGTTGTAGAAACTCCACAAACTGGTGACGCCTGCTGGTCATAACTGTTCTTCAACAAAAACTTAGACCAAATATTCATAAAAAAACTTTTGCAAACACATTGCAAATGTTTTATTAAAAGTATGTCTCATTAAAATGTGTACAAATTGATTAAACTGATCTGAAATCAGGTAAAAACCATAGATACTGATTCAATGGTTTACCACTGGTAGGAGGTGACTCAGTGCACACATGATTCAGGGGTTCACATAGGTTTGCTTAAAATATCTTCTAATATGTTCTAGTACCTAGTGCCTTCAAGTAACACAATGTTCTGCTTATTATAAGCATGTGCATTTAATATTTTGTTTATAACATTTATTTTATACGTTTTTATACATATACGTTGACTTTTAACATCCAGAGAGGACCTACATGACATTTTCACAGCAATTATTAAAACAAGGTATGTGGCAAGCTGTATTCATACATCGATAAAATAAATGTTATTGGCTTTATATATGCAAATAAGAATGTTAATCAAAAATTATAAATGCGTGAAATCTCTAAACTTACAGTAATTAATAATTGAATGAAACAAACTCAATGTTCTTCCTGTTCACACAGTCATTTCTCACTTGGCACGATGCATTTATGCATAAAAGACCAGTGAGAGATTCATAATAGGAGTATTTAACCTGCGAGAGAAAGGAGAAGGAGAGACTGATTCATGTTTCTCTGTGTCTAAGCTCCAGGAAAAGCACCAGCTGCCTCTAAATTGCCGAGAAGAGAGAGAGAGAGAGAGAGGAGATATAGAGCACAAATGCAATTAGCTGATGTCTGAGTGGAAGAGAGGACTCTGTGCCCAGCGAGACACCCATATAACAAGAAGATAGCTCACAGTGTAACGCCTGCTCAAATGTCATCTGTTCTACATAATGAGATACATGACAGCGATGGAGTGCAGGCAAGAGAGCAATAAATGTACTCCGTGAGTTGGTTCACCCAACACAAAACGTCGCCAAAATAGTCTCAATCGTTTGTGCTTGTGCTGGTTGTGGAAAAAAATGTTTGTGCTGCTTTGTTTTTAGATATTCAAATAATATTTATAGGTAATTCTGAGGTCACCAACCCCACATACCCAAATTCACCCCAAATAGTCTCGTTTGTTTGTGTGCTTTCTGCTGGTTTGTGCCGGTAAAAGTTTAGTTTGTGCTGCTTCGGTTTTAAAATATTAGACATTGAATTATAGGCGATGACGTCACCAGCCCCCACATGCTCCAAATTCACAGCCTCAATCGTTCATCTGGTTTGTGCTGCAATATTTTCGTTTGTGCTGCTTCGGTTTTAAAATATTAGACATTGAAATATAGGCGATGACGTCCAAATCATGCTCCAAATTCACGCATAAATGGTCTTGTTTGTTTGTGCTCCGTTTGTGCTGGTGCTGTGCCGTAAACAAATTGTTTGTGCTGCTTCAGTTTTTAAGATATTAAAAATAATAATTAGTGGCCATTCTGAGGTCACTCAGCCCCACATGCTCCACATTTCCCATAATAGTCTTGTTTGTTTGTGCTTCATTTGTGCTGGTTTGTGCCGCTGAAAGTTTCGCTTTGTGCTGCTTCGTTTTTAAAATATTAGACATTACATTATAGGCGATGACGTCACCAGCCCCCCACACGCTGCAAACTCACCTAAATGGGCTCAAATGTTAGTGCTTCGTTTTATTGCTGTAACAATTTTTGTTTATGCTTTTTAATTTGCTTTGATTTATCATTTTATATTGGGTTCTCACTTATTCTTCTTGTTACCAAATTGTTAGATTCTAGTGATATTTTAATAAAACAACAACTCTTTATCAATGTTTTTGTAGCAGCAGACAGAGCAGCGATGTTTGTGCTATCACCTTTTCAGGAGCGACGCTCGAGGGAACTGAGAGAGAGAGAACGAGGAAAGCAGCAGGACCTGATGGGATTGGCTGCGTTCTGAGGTCCTGTGCTGAACAGCTTGCTGGTTTGTTTACTTCCATCTTTAATGAGTCCCTTGCTACCTCTGTGGTTCCCTGCTCATTTAAAAATCTGTCATAATAATGTGCCTAAGAACAGTAAACCCTCTTGCCTGAATGACTATCCAGTTGCCCTCACATCGACAGTCATGAAGGTTTTGAGAGAAAAGAAACACATTTGTCCTCCATTCCTGCTACTCTGGACCCTCTTCAGTTTGCCTATCGCCAAATAGGTCTATTGATGATGCCATCTCCCAGGTACTACACTCCTCCCTCACTCACATTGACAGCAAAAATGGCAACTATGTCAGGCTGCAATTCAGCCCCACTATAGTCCCCACCAAGCTAGCTGTCAAACTCAGACCTCGGCCTAAACACTTCACTCTGTGACTGGATTCAAGATTTCCTCACCGCCAGACCACAAGTGGTGAAAGTCGGCCAGTTCACGTCAACTCCATAACCCTGAACGTAGGAGCCCCACAGGGCTGTGTCCTGAGCCCCTGCTCTACTCTCTCTACACACACGACTGTGTGTCCTCTCACAACTATTGTCAAATTTGCAGATGATACTGTGGTTCTGGGCCTGTTTCCAACAACGATGAGGCTCGCAACTTGCATGAGGTGGAGAGACTCACATCATGGTGCCAGGACAACTGTCTCTCTCTGCTGCGTGAGCAAAACCAAAGAGCTGATTGTAGACTTCAGGAAGAGACAGCAGCAGCCCACACATCTTATGATCAGTGGGACCCTGTGGAGAGGTGCAGCTGAAAGTTCGGTCTAAACATCTCCGAGGACCTGACTTGAGCACACATCCAAACACAGGTCAAGCCAGGCAAAGACTGTACCATCTGCGACAGCTGAGGAAATTCAGGGTCTCACTCAATTATCCTGAAAACTTTCTATTCAGGGGCCATAGAAAGTGTTCTGACTCAGTGCATCTCAGTGTGGTATAATAATGCCACAAACCAGGACTGCAAAGCTCTACAGAGTCGTCGCTTAGCTGAGCGCATCTACTCTCTCTCTGCAGGACATCTACCTCAAACTGCAAAAAGCAGAGCTGCTAAAATCATCAAGGACTCGAATCACCCGGTAACCATCATTTCTGTTTACTGCCATCTGATCTGGCTTCAGGAGCATGATGGCAAAAACTGAAAGACTGAGGAGGAGTTTCTTCCTCAGGCCATCAGGCTCCTAAACTCAGTCTCATAACATCATTACATCCACAGGACTCAATTTAATAAACTGTATACACAGTGTAGTTACATTATTCTCCATCATCCACACTGCTGCTATGTTTACATACCCGGTACAACCTATTTGCACTTCTCTTGCACATCCGTGTTTTTTATTAATTTATTATCCACAGTATACTGTATTGCACATTTTATCTCATTGCACATTTTATTGTATTGTATTGTTGTTCCCTTCTTCATTCTCACCTATATTTATATATATATATATCTCTTGTGTTATGTTTCATTGTTTTATTATTTTATTTTTTTTCTATTTTCTATTATTATTATTATTATTATTTTTTGCACTTTCCATTGAGCGGACCTGTCCTGACCTACATTTCACTACTGATTATACCCTGTATGATTGTGTATGTGACAAATAATAAAGAACCTTGAACCTAGTCGTTGTGGTGTTTATTAAAAGCAGCTCAATATTCATCTGCTGTCGGACTCTTTTTCTGTCACATTCTCTCACTTAAAATGGTTTTGTCGCCCATCAAGTAGCTTTATGTAACTTCAGCTTTTGTTCTCACCTGATTTACCTTATTTACAAGGAGTATCAACTGATACACTCCCACCACAAGGTGACACTTCTTGTTCAAGATGCTCTTGTGGAAATTGAGTTAGTAGAGTTAGTGGAGGAAAAGTTGATACAGTTACAAACTCAAATTTCTGGCCAATGTAAGTATGTTTTAACAGTGTCAGTTCACAGTGTTATTAGTTACCCTTATAAAATTAACCATGGTGTTACTACAAGTAAAACCATGGTTACTATAGTTAAACCATGGTAACCATAAATTAACCATGATTTTTGCTAACAAGGTTCAAGGTTCAAGGTTCTTTATGATTTGTCACATACACAATCATACAGGGTATAATAAGTAGTGAAATGTTAGTCAGGACAGGTCCGCTCAATGGAAAGTGCAAAAAACATAATAATAAAATAAAAATAACATAAAAGCAATAAAAACTATGAAACAAAACACGAGAGTATATATATATATACAAATATGGTGAGAATGAAATAAAAACAAATAATGAAATAAAATAAGGGGTAATGAGAAATGATGATGCAAATGTGCAAATAGGTTGTCAACCTCAGTCTGGATGTACCCCTGCCAAGCAGTGGGATGATGGAGATTACAGTTTATTAAATTGAGTCCTGTGGATGTTATGATTATGTGCATCAGTGGGATTGAGTTTAAGAGCCTGATGGCCTGGGGAAGAAACCTCCTTCTCAGTTTCAAGCCAACATGCTCTGTAGCCTGCCAGATGGCAGTAAAGGTGGTTACCGGGAGTGCGGCCTTGATGATTTTTGCAGTGAGACCTCAGTGAGCTCCAGATGTCCCTGGAGAGCAGTTCAGATGCTGGCTCAGCTGCGGTCCTGGTTTGTGGCATTATTATACCACACTGAGATCACTGAGTCAACCAATTTCTGAAATGGTGAGCTGAAGGTCTCAGCTCTCGCAGACCTTGTTCCTGTGTCTGTCAGATGTTGGATGTTGAGTCAGTCATGTCAGTCTTGATAATCCTGTGTTTATGTCAGACCAAGTCACTGAAGCTGGCTCACCCTCCTGCCCGCTGATCATAAGAGGAGGCTGGGGCTGTCTTCCTGAAGTCTAGATCAGCTCTTTGTTCAGAGACCCATCATGCTATTCTGGAGATCTTGTTGCCTGCTGCTTGGTCATGGAAGTCTGCAATCGGCCTTTGTTTGCTCCCAGAGAGACAGCTGGCACCATGATGGTCTCCACATCCAATGCCCTCATCATTGTGGAAATGAGGCCCAGAACTGTCAGTATCAGCAAATCAATGGAGGTGGAGCTGCACGAGTCAAAAGTGCGGTGGGTATAGTACAGCACAGCCCTGTGGGGCTCCTACATTCAGGGTGATGGAGTTGAGCGACTGACTGTCAGTCACGGATCAGTGAGGAAATCTTGATCCAGGGTCAGGAACTGATAGTTTGATGGCCTGGTGAGAGTGAAAGCTGAGCGATAGTCGAATAGCAGCCTGACATAGGGTGCCATTGCTGTCGATGTGAGTGAGGGAGGCAGTGCACCTGAGATGGCATCATCAGTAGACCTGTTTGGCCGATAGGCAAACTGAAGAGGTCCAGCAGGGATGGGGGCAATATGTTTGAAGTCTTCTCAAAAACCTTCATGACTGTCGATGTGAGGGCAACTGTAGTCATTCAGGGGCAAGAGGTGTTTACTGTTCTTAGCACAGGGATTATGACAGATTAAAGGAGGTGGAACAACAGGGTACAGGACAGTAAACAAACCAGCAAGCGATCTGCACAGGACCTCAGAACGCCGCCAGTAATCCCATCAGGTCCTGCTGCTTTCCACGCCACTTTTAGTTCATCCTGAAACGTCATCCACAGCAAAAGCATCGCTGCTCTCTTTCTGACGTGTTGATCGGCAGGATCGCCCGCCATTAACGTTACATTCAAAGCGGCCGAGAAAGTGTTTAGCTCGGCCAGCAGCGGATCTGCTCTCACCTCCGCTGGAAGAGTTATTTCCAGAGGAACAGATGGTCTTCAGTCCCTGCCACATGCCGAGAGTCATTGAGCTGGAAATGTGACTCAATTCTCTCCTGTACCGGCGTTAGCGGCTCTTATTGCACGCCGGAGAGCATAACACGCTGTTTTGTATTCGCCATGTTCCCGACAAAGACCAGCATTGTATGCGTGCGGCGATGGTTAACCGCATCACGGATTGATCTGTCCACCCACGGTTTCTGATTGGAGAATGTCCTTATTGTTACTGTTTCGTGGCTTGCTCGGTTAGCGTGTTGATAAAGCTTACTGCTACATCCGTGAATTCGCTGACGCCAGTTGAACTCGCCCGAACATGTCCCAGTCGACGTATCAAGAGACGCCTGTAGCATAGCTTCAGAGTGACGGACCAGCGTCACTTCCCTCTCCACCGGGGTCTCTGAACGATCCGTTGTTTATATTCGTGTGAGAAATATGGTCACATGGTCTGATTTGCCAAAAGCCGCAGGAACGAGCTTTGTAGGCATTCTTAAACTGGGTGTAGCAATGATCCAGTGTATTCTGTCCTCTAGTTGGGCAGGATATATGTTGGTGAAAGTTTGGCATGACTTTTCTGAGGTTGGCTTTGTTAAAGTCCCCAGCTATGATGGAGGCAGCGTCAGGGTGCTTGTTGATATAGCCGCTGAGCTCGTCGTGAAGTGTGGACAAAGCCACGCTAGTATCTGCTTGTGGTGGTATATATACGGCAGTGATGATGATCGATGTAAACTCCCGGGGGAGGTAGAATGGGCGGCAGATAATGGAGAGATGTTCCAGATGAGCCGAGCAGGAACGCGACAGAATGGAGATATTCCTGGGGTCACACCATTTCTTGTTGATCATGAAACACACTCCACCACCTTTGGTTTTTCCAGCCTCGGCTGTTCCATCCGTGAAACAGAAAAGTTATCAGACGGCGTTACAGCGTTGTCCGGGACCGAGGGCGTAAGCCATGTTTCGTCAAACAGAGGATGTTACAGTCTCTGATGTCCTGTTGAAACTAATCCTGGCTCTAAGATCGTCCATCTTATTCTCCAAGGATTGTACATTAGCGAGCAGAATACTCGGTAGAGGAGGACTGTGTGCCCTTTTCCTCAGTCTGTTGCGTATTCCAGCACGCCTCCGCGGTGTTTCCTTCGCCGCCTGGGATTATTGAGGCCTTTTGTTAACTTCGCGGCGGTCCGGGTATTCCAATGGCCACGCTGGATCCGTGGATAAAGTGTCCTGAAGCAGGTTAGTGCAGTGGTGTCCAATGTCCAAAAGTGTTCTTCTGTCGTATATAAATAGTGCAGACGTTATGCGTGTAAAAAGAGAAAGTAAAAATACGTAAAAAAGTATATTAAAGCACAAGTTGAGCGGAGCCATCCCTAACGTCGACTGTACAATGCAGCGCCGGAAGCGGACCCCATAGTTTAACCATGGTATTTGTAGTAAAATTGTTGTACAAATGGTAATGAATATGCCAAATAATAAAAATTCTTGGTTACTACTCTTTTACTATACTAAAACAATGGTTAATTTTTGTAAGGGTAACTTCAAGAACAACGGTAGAGCAGTGAGCTAAGATTGCCAATGATTACTGCTAATACTTATATCACTAACCTCATTGCTAATACTTATCCCTTATATCACTAGCAATTAAATGCTAATTACAGTTGCACATATGACCCATGTTAGTTTTTAGAATATGTTGTGCATTTAGGGATCAACATTACCGAATTGTTAGTAATACAAGATATAACGTCCTTATATATATTATTACTATATTATCCTTATATTTGGGACAATACAGTAATACAGGTTTATACTATACATTACATTTTTGGAGTCAGGATTATTTAAGTGGGTTATTATGTTTTGCTTATGCCAGATGCCCAAGAAACCAGCAGTCGACAGGGATTGCATTTTCACAGTCCTGTGTTCATCAAAAGAGGCCATAGTCAAAAATGGCAACATAGCTACTCCTAATCAAAGCATCTGGACAGAGCTTAGTAAGCAGCTAGAGAACAAGATCACCGCAAAGGCTCTATACACTTTTGTTAAATTAAACAGACACAACATCTGGACTGCTTTAGGGTTTACTCATGAAAGTGATAATGAAACAAGTGGCAGTAGTGATGACACTGACTTTGAGCCAGGGTCCCTTTCCCCCAGACCAAAAGATTGCTGGACTTTTGATCTTGAAGTTCCATTTCAGAAATGGATTGAATTTATGCCTGAAACAGTTCAATACAAAAACAAGATCTCTAAAACACAAAAAAGGGAATACACAATTTTGAAGCCTGACATCTGGACGCATGTGATAAATCATCATATTTGGCAAGAAGTGAAGAGCCCCACATTTGCCTTTAAAAGAGCCAAGGTCTATCCATCAGCCACAGAGAAATACATAGAAATCAGAGGCAAGTGTAAGGAGTGTCATGGCCACATTCACATAAAATGTGACAGAGCCTGAAATGAACAGCCCAATGATGCTAAAGTGTTTCATTAAAAACACAGATGACTCCCTGCACACTGGCTGTTCCAAGCGTCCGATGTCTGGTAACTTGCGTGTGCAGATATCCAAAGAACTGTGTGAGGGTAGAATGGAATCCCATGTATAGAGGGCATCGGAGGCAACAAAGCTGATGGATTTTGGAGATCCTGAGCCAAGCCATCTTCCTAATTTGGCTACCCTGCGCAAAGCAAAGCAAGAGAGAAATGCTTTAGAACAAGGCGACAAGGATCCTATTTTGTCACTGCAGATGTTAAAATACAGCGCACCTCACAGTGGTAGCATTAAAGACATTGGACTGGACAAGTTTTTCTGTCACTATTGGAGTCAAACACAAAATTTATATGTACAAGTCATTATCCAAGACATCTACTAACCCCACTGTGAGTTTTGATGCAACTGGCTCAGTAGTGAGGAAACTACAGCGACCAAACGGCATGTCTGGCCATGTCTTCGTATATCATGGCGTTCTGGCAGGTGATGAGTGCTCAAGTGTCCCAGTCGTGCAAATGCTGTCAGAGAGACATGATGTTAATGCACACATTGGCTGACAGAATGGATACGTGCAGGTGCACCAACTCCAAAAGAGGTTGTAAGTGACTTTTCACTGGCTTTGCTCGGAGCTTTGGTCAAGGCTTTTACTCCTCATCCTGATCTTAAGACCTACATCAATGTGTGTTGTGGCGTCTTACTTGGTAAACAGTCTGCAAAAGTGCCTCCTTGTTTTGTCCGGTTGATGTTGCACACTGCATCAAGATGATCTGCCAGTGGGACTGCTTGAAGAAAAACACATCGCATTAAAGATTTCTTTGTGAGGTCAATGGCACAGCTTCTTAAGTCACAATCCATGGGCGATGCTAAAGAGCTACTACGCAGCATTACTATTGTGGCTCTCAGTGAAGCGGAGGGCAATGACAGCTCTGGAGTCCCCTCATATCTGAAAGGTGCAAGAAATACCTGAAAGCCCGAATTGCAGAAGAGAGTGTCGTCATTCCAGATGTAGAGGGGGAGGACCTGGAAAAGCAGATCAAACGCAGTGGGCGGTGACCAAACGCAGACAGACCTCGGCAGTGGGTGACAGAAATATGTGAGGAAAGCAGGTCACTTGCCGTGGCTAATGGAGATCATGATAATATGCACTTCCTCCCTGAGATCATTCCCAGTATAATCTGGCTTGCAAGCTACTTACCACTCTGGACAGGGGTAATGATCCCTCACTTCCGAAGCACCAACATAATCGCAAGTTCAGCCAATGTTGAAGCCGAGTTCAAAAACATTAAATATGGCCTTTTCAAGCATGAAAACTTGCCGATTCGGGTGGATCGATTCATTGCTCGACATCTGTCCTTCATTGAAGGCAACATGCGCATTTGTTCTGAAAAACAAAATAGTAAAGAAAAAAAAGCTGAAGAAGATGCAGCTGTTGCAACAGTGATCGTCAAAGAAGCCAACCCACTACCAACCATAACTTGCAGTGTAGATGTAAAACCAGAAATGGATGCTTCCTGTTCTGGGAAGTCTGGGAACTCTGACATTGTCACAAACATCCATCCAACAGAGGAAGACCCTGAAGACCCTGTTGAAAACTGGAGAGGCCTAGCTCTTCCACCCAAAAAGAGAAAGCGGAATTCCTACCTTTCTCCGTGTCCTGAATGGCTCCATGCGGATCCATCTGTGAGGGGGAAAAAACTGAAAGTGGAACTGCTGAAAAATGGAAATAATCAACAACCTGATAAACTCAGGAAATCAAGAATCTCTGTGCTGAACACATGTGCATTTTATGCTTTTTGTCAATGCTTATGTTGTGCTTTCTGTGATAGTGTCACCTTTGCAAATTTTGTTTGTGGTGAGGACTCCAACAACCTCCTCCAGCTAGTGAAATCCATCAGCACAAAGGGTCTAAATGCACAGGCCTACATACAGAGGGCAGAGCTGCTGAATAGAATATTCAAACCTGTCCAACTGAAGTCTGGTGCTCTCCAAATAGATGCACAGTGCCACATCTCCACAATCATTGAAAAATCAAAGACAAAACATGCATGTGTTTACTTCACAAAACAGTGCTCCTCACAGCATTGCAGTCTCAGCACACAAGTCACAAGGGAAATACCATTTGTTTGTACTTCTGTTGCTGTACTGCAGGCTTCTGGCATCGCTCATCTTCAGACCGCAGTGGAAAAAGGCCTTAACCTTCCGGAGTCCCCCTGCCTCAGGCCAATCCAAAGGTCATCTCTGCATTCAAGACAGACTCTACATCAGGAACAGAGCTCTGTGCAAGGAAGGTTTCTCACAGTTACAGTCTGGGAGAACTTCTGTGGATTGACACTGACCTGGGAAGCAACTCCATAGAATTTCATTTGAGTGAATTTCCCTCCAATCTGATGCTCCAAGGAGAGAGATTTACTTTAAGGGCAGTCATCGCTTTCAAAGGAGGCTTAACCCAGGATGCTCTTGGACATTATGTGGCCTACTGCAGGAGATCTCCATGTGTCTGGGAGATGTATGACGATCTAAGAAGTGGAGTGACAGGAGTGTCAGAAAAAAACAAAATATGCCCACATGCAGTGTTATACACAAAAGATTGATTGCACTGTTTAAATTTATTCTCACAAGTATTTTTGTTGTATGCCACACACCCTTGTTTTCCCACTCCTATTTGGAGAAGTTGTTTCTGCTCTTCTGGAAGTCAGGCTTGATGGAGTTTGCACTTAAGTCTATTATTGTGTGTGGCACTTTTGGTTTGAAGACAGACAGTGCGGCATGGCTTGTCAGTATTAAGTGTTTTTAAGTTTAAGTTTTAAAGGTCCATTATTTGTGTTAATTTTTGAAATTAACACTCATGACTCAATGAATTAAGCCAAAATTATTTTACTTGTGAAACTGAAACTTTAATTCAGTTTCACAAGTAAAATAATTTTGGCTTAATTCATTGAGTCATGAGTTTTCACATACATGCATGCATATACATAAAAAAAAAAATAGTTATCTTTCTTTATTCATTCCTTCCCTCGCTAGCTTGTACTTATTTGTACAATGCCTGAGACTTGTTGTTACGAGCACTTTCTCTGTCTGATTGCCTCTTTAAGATGAATGGCTTTATGTATTCCCCAATTATAAGTCGCTTTGGATAAAAGCGTCTGCAAAATGACTAGATGTAAATGTAAATATAATACACACACATAGCTTATGTATAAGGACAGAGATACAGCAAACATATTATGGTGCGTGTATTTATGACATACTATTGTTATTCACATAATGACATACAGTAACAAGTAAAAGCATTTACCTTGGAGTTGGTGTTACATTCCACACATCTTGTGATTCGCTGTGTCTGTTATAAGTTGGAAACACACAGTCGATCGGTAACTTAACCAAGTTAGGGTCCGTTTGGATCTTACTTCAACTGTATTGTTAAAAAATTAATTATAATAAAAAATATAAAAACAAAGCCGCACAAACAAAACTTCTACCAGCACTAACCAACACAAACGAAGCACTAACATTTGAGCCCATTTTAGGTGAGTTTGCAGCGTGTAGGGGGGCTGGTGACGTCATCGCCTATAATGTAATGTCTAATATTTTAAAAACCGAAGCAGCACAAACGAAACTTTCAGCGGCACAAACCAGCACAAATGAAGCACAAACAAACGAGACTATTATGGGAAATGTGGAGCATTTGGGGGCTGAGTGACCTCAGAATGGCCACTAATTATTATTTTAATATCTTAAAAACCGAAGCAGCACAAACAAATTTTTTTACGCCACAAACCAGCACAAACAAACAAGACCATTTTGCGTGAATTTGGAGCATGTGGGGGGCTGAGTGACGTCATCGCCTATATTTCAATGTCTAATATTTTAAAAACCGAAGCAGCACAAACAAAAATATTAACGGCACAAACCAGCACAAACGATTGAGGCTGTTTTGGGTGAATTTGGAGCATGTGGGGGGCTGGTGACGTCATCACCTATAATTCAATGTCTAATATTTTAAAAACCGAAGCAGCACAAACAAAACTTTTACCGGCACAAACCAGCACAAACGAAGCACAAACAAACGAGACTATTATGGGAAATGTGGAGCATTTGGGGGGCTGAGTGACCTCAGAATGACCTATAAATATTATTTGAATATCTAAAAAAACAAAGCAGCACAAACATTTTTTTTTACAGCACAAACCAGCACAAACGAAGCACAAACGATTGAGACTATTTTGGCGACGTTTTGTGTTGGGTGGGGGGCCAACTTCACGGAGGTCAATAA
The DNA here is from genome assembly GCA_027564155.1 of Gymnocypris eckloni scoliostomus. Taxonomy (NCBI): domain Eukaryota; kingdom Metazoa; phylum Chordata; class Actinopteri; order Cypriniformes; family Cyprinidae; genus Gymnocypris; species Gymnocypris eckloni. Next base: position 18,009 of record JAJHNS010000031.1, read on the forward strand.
ATGTACTAAAGACAAACAGTGTACAAAGCGCAATCATGCATTTGGGCTAATTCAAATCTCTAGAGTGCACATGCAGTTTAGACAACACTGGAAATTACAGTATTGTAGCCTTATTTCAGCTAAGAAAAAAATAATACAAATTTTGCCTGATTGTGTTGGTTATTTTTTTATCAAGTCAAGTCACCTTTATTTATATACCGCTTTATACAATACAGATTGTGTCAAAGCAATTTTGCTGTGTCAAATAGGAAAATAGTTTGTCAATAATGCAAGAGGACAATAATAAAGAGTCATTATTCCAGCTAAGGTCAATTCATTGATGACAGTGATGTCATCTTCCATTTCAGCTCTCTTCCAAAAGTGTCTGTGCTATAAATCAAGTGTCACCTACTAAGCAAACCAAAGGTGACAGCGGCAAGGAACCAACACTCCATCAGTGACAAAAATGGAGAAAAACCCTTGGGAGAAAATTTACCTTAATTGTCCTATATGACAGTGAAGTGAAGTGTTTTTAGAAAAGGCAAGTTTAAATTTTTTAGCAGTCTGAAAGAATAGATTTACTTCACCAAACTGAACTTCCCAGCATTATCTGACAGCAAGGACCCATGTGACTATTCAACAGCAGCTATTTCAACAGCAGCTCTACTCATTGAATTAATGGCATAAGCATGGAAAATATGTCAAAAATCAGTTTTTGTGGGCTAAATTCTCTTTACATTGTTTACCGGAAATTATATTTTGTTACTGGAAGGTGGTTAAACTTTATTTTGATAGTCTCTTTTAGACATAAATCTGTGGTAACGCAACATTTTTAGCATACAATATTTCTTGATATGACGTCAAGCTCTATTGAAAAACATAAATTCAACACAGACATGTAAAAAAAACATACAATCTACTCCTGCAGTTTTAATCTTATGTTCTTTTAATTCAGCTATGAAGTCATGCCATGATGTATTGATTTTCTATTGGTCACATGGTTTCACATGACATGAATTCCCATGCCACCAAACTTGAAACTTGAACTCTGGAGCACAGTAAAATGCAAAACTTATTCGCTTGAGCTTGTGTTTCCACTCTCCCGCATTCGCATGCATATGAATGGAAGTCATGAGTTACTGACCCTTAAGACTGCAACTAGGTCAACTAACTCTAACTAGAGTAGTAGTAGAGTATTAGATTGGGTTATGGTTAGGGTTAGTAGAATAAGTTGACATGTGCTTGCAAAGTTAGTCAGTGGAATATCTGTTTTTCATTAAAAAAGTGTTTGCAAATAATAAACATACATGTTGATATTTGCAGTACATAACCGGCTGCACATGTTGCAGTAAACTTGCTCAGTAGCACACCCGGTACAGTGTTTCACTTATGATGTGGACCGTCTCAAGTCATGACACTTTATCAAAGAGCTCAAATACTTGTAGAAGCAAGCTAAAATGGCACGGTTGCTTCTTCAAATGCTTTCTATCTCACATTTTCTTATATTAACACTTTTGATCAGGTTTATGGTAGGTTTATGTTTAATCTAGTCCCTACGTTATTTTCAAGTGCATTACAACATTCAAATTGTAGCACCACTCACCGGACATGTAATTACTGGAGTTCCGCAATATGTACAACAATCAGCAAAATTAAACATTTGCAGATTTACATTTGGTTGGGATAAAACTGAATGTGTTTTTAGTGTCACTCACTGGATATTTCACTTTGAAAGTTTTCAGTGTTGAAGAGTAAAAGAAGCAATATAATATCATTTTGCAGAAACGTCACCTCAGTCATGTTTTTCCAATGAGCTTGGGCTGCTATTTTTGATTGGATCTAACTGTTTGTATCAGTAATTTTCAGCATTGAATACATATTAGTGTATTTGAAATGTATCAGTTTTTCCAATGAGTGTTTATCTGTGAAGGCCTTTGAAGTTAGAACTCAGCCAAAATGATATATCTTAAAAGAAGGCATCATTGTGTTCATCAGTGTTTGGAACAGGCTTTGCATAAAGGGCATGCCTATGATGGCTTAAAATGCTGTTAATGTAGGCAGCTCACTATGTGGAATATTACGAGTGTGTGCATGACTGATCTAGTGTGGCAGATCTGTCTGACTGTACCTTTCCATATATGGTTCCTCTGGTGGAGTTTTAATTAGAGGAAATGACTAGAGAGCTGCTGGTAGAGAGGCTTGAACCACAAAGGGGGGAGGGGAGAGTCAATTAAATCAGCCTTGTTGTCAGAGATGAACTAAAAGAGTCTTATCGCTTACTCTGACCGTGTTGGGTGACAATTTTCCACATGTACAGTTAAGAGCCCAACCCCAGGCTTAGATCAAGTGCTCATCCCAGCACATTAACTATCTGTTGTCGCTCTGCCCATGTATTTCTCTACAATTTACTTCCACCACCACTAGAGTGCAAGCGGAGATCAGAGCCTGTATAAATGAGTGAACCGCCTGATGAGAGTTAAAGAGGACAATGTGTCCTTTGGACTACTGAGAAAATGAGCTCTATATTAGTAGGTTGAGTTCAGTTACTCTGTCACATATGACAGAAGATGATCTGTCTATGTCCTCCAGTGATCTCCCTCTCTGCTGTATGAGGTCTATATACGTGTTTGTGCAAAGATGGGTTCTTATTAATACATATTTCTCATCTTATTATGCACAATACAATTAATTTGTGTCATTTTTCCTCACTGAATTTAATTTGTTATTCAGAATTGTTTTACATTATGGAAGTAAATATGCCATTTAAGGCTACATTTCAGCTATTTTTATTCCATCTATAAAAATACAGGGAATCAAACTCAACACTCCCCTAGCCATGTCTTAAAGAGCCAGTCTTGATTCGTTTTAGATTTAATTGTGGACCTTTAGTTGTCATAAATTGAATGGTTGCTCACAGTAAAGTAATGTGAAGATGTTTTTAGGTTGTCAAGGTAAGTTATTAGCTGGGTTTGTGTGAAGTTTACTTAGCTGAGTATGATAAATGTGCAGTCAACACGTCTCAAGGTCAGTGGCATAGATAGAGAAGTTGTGTTATATAATGGTGAACACTGCCACCTGCCTATACACAGGAAAACAACATTACATCATCAATTATATGAAGGAAAAAATCCTTACAACCAAGCTCATAGTTCTTCATTCTTAAACTAATGGAGAAAAGTAGATAGACTGATTTAGATATGTTATTATTATTATTTTTAGATTGAATTCCAGAAATTACTTATTTAAGTCCAACATTCGGAGGCATCAAAGGGAAAATTTAAGGTACAGTTTTGTGGTTCAGTCGACCTCTTCTGGCTTAACAAGAAACTGCAGACTCTTGGATTAAAAAATGTGCTGTGGATTCCATGAAATAATGATATGGAAGCAGAATAAATGACAACAGTTCTTGAAAAATTAAGCATACTGAATTCCACAATCCGCTCGCATTTGAATGCCTTGTATTTCCAGGACTTGCATTTTTAGGTCCTAAAATGTAACATAGTTGTTTATTGAAGCAGTGAATATTTCAATTCAAAATATTTCACACACATTTTCATAATTAAAAATTAAATAAATCATATTCACCTTCCAGAATTCACTTCCAAAATATTCAGTCTGTTTAAAAATACTAAATATAATAAAATAATAAAATACTAAATACTAAAAATAATAATCGACAGGTGAATTTCGGTAATTTTATTTCACTTTACAAATTTGGTGCCACAAATTCAGAAGTAAAAATTCGGCAGAACATTCAGCTCTGCACATCCGGGACCCACAGGAATAGCAGTAGAGCACCGATGCATGATCTCCGGCTGATGTCAGCCGCTCACCAGCAGGTGGCGCAGATAGCTGTTGATGAAGGCTGTATGTGGATCAAGTCATTCATATACATTTACATTTAGTCATTTTGCAGACGCTTTTATTCAAAGCGACTTAGAATTGGGGAATACATAAAGCGATTAATCTTGAAGAGGCAAACAGACAGAGGAATGCCCATAACACCAAGTCTCAGGCATTGTTCAAATAAGTACAAGCTAGCAAGGGAAGGAGAGAAAGATAAAAAGAAAGACGGGTTTTTTTTTTTTTAGGATGAAGTCAAGTAGTGTCGAAAGAGATGAGTTTTCAGTTGTTGCTTGAAGATTGACAGGGATCCAGCATTCCGGATGGGGGTGGGAAGATCATTCCACCAGCCGTCAAGAGAACACAGCATAATGTTCTCTGAACATTCTTAGAACAATAACATTCCTAGCTGGGTTTACAGCTTTAGCTATATGGAATATACACAAAACTAGATAATTATCTGAGATATCGTCACTCTGCTGCAAAATTTCAATGCCACTGACATCAATTCCATGTGACAGTATTAAATCTAGAGTATGATTTTGACTATGAGTAGGTCTTGACACGTGTTGTTTAACACCAAGAGAGTTTAGAATGTCTATAAATGCTCATCCCAACGAATCTTTTTCATTATGTTTTGATGTTTTGATTGGAACGGAAGTGCGGTGTTTTGACCAGGCAGGAACAGGAAGCGACCTCAACAGCAACAGGAAGTGATGAGAAAAGTAACGATCCAAGAGGATATGCCAAACAGTGGGCAGAGTGAATGGCAGAAGCTTACCGAATTACCTCAGAGAACAGTAAGAACTCAAGTGCCCGAGGAAAACTGTTTTATGACAGGAAGTCCAGAGGAGTTGTTCTTCAGCCTGGTGTCAGAGTACTCGTGAAAAACCTAAGTGATCTCAATTTTCAGAGTTCTACACAGGAATCTGCTGCATCAGGTTAATGACTTATCTGTAGAGTTGCCAGAGGGAGTATCTAAACAGATTTCCAAGAGAAACCAAACAAGACCACAAGATGAGACGGAATCACCCTGTGACTCTGATAGCGATGAGGTACGAGATACCTGAGAGAACAACCAAAGACTTACCATTAACCAACCTGCTGAGGAACCTACCTGTGATCCTCCACGACAACACCATACACAACCTGAAAGAGAAAGATAAAGACAGTGGACAGAGACTCTAGAAGCACAACCTAGAGAGAATAAGAAACCTACATGTGATACTATGTGCAACGACGATCCTGTGAACAAATTGAAAGAGAAAGACCAAGAAAACAGACAGAGATTTGGACACTACAACCTACAGAAAATGAGAGACTTACCTGTAATCTTCCTGATGAGAATGAACTTACCTTTGAAAGACAAGTGACATGGGTACAATCTGAAGAAGATGAGGAACCGGTTGAGGGAGAATGTAGTCTAATAGATGAAGGTGATATACCTAAGCAAGAAGTTCTCAAAATCCTTGATTTCAGATTAAATTGACCAAACAAGCCAAGTCCGAAGATCCAAATATGACAGAAGACCCACACCTAGGTAGAGCTGGGTGAATTACTTACAAATTGTAATCCGTTACTGATTCCAGATTACATGACACAAATTGTAGTCAGTATTGTAATCTGTTACATTACACATTTTAGGTAATAGAATCAGATTACTTTTAGATTACTTTTATTTAAATTGTTTATCACATTGATTTAAATAGCATTATCTTCTACCATAATGATGTAAAAAATGCAAAGAGTAAGAAAACTTGTTCCATTCATTGTAATTTACAACACGAAGTGCATTAAACATTATATTACATCAAGGTTTCCCAAACTAGGGTTCGTAAAGGAACTGCAAGGGGTGTGTGAGTTTAATGAAAAGCTGACAATTAATTAAATCATAAAAAAAATACAAAATCAATAACATTTTAAAACAAACTCCCTTTCGAGGAAAGTCTCTTCACTCAGCTGCCATTTGTGCAACGCCTTCTGGCAGCTCGTACAAGATCTATCTTAATGAATGGGGGAATCCTGAAATATCAAAAACTGCTCCCTGAACTCACGTCAAATCAGCAACATATGTCAAATCAGCAACACAAATCTGAAATTAATTGCCCCCTGAATGTTGTTTCTTATGCTCAAATAGTGTTTAATGGTGCTTACTGACTGTTTGGACCGTTAAATACAAACACAAATTGTCTGTTAATATGCACATAGTTTGTTATTCATACGTAGGCAGTGCGCTGAATTGGACAAAAGTAATATAGCCAAAACCACCACATATAGTCACGTTTTAGTGCAAGTTAGATTTATATTGATTTTATCAGACAATGTTGCGATTATAAATCAGGATTTAAGGAGTATAGTGAAGAGTAATTCCTCGTTAACAAGTAATAGCCTATTAATGGGTCATGTTTACATTTATGTTTTATGACAACAGAAAATATAATGTGAACAGCTTTATTGGGCATTCAGTTGTATTACAGTATGTGACATGTCATAGAGTAGAACAGATCTGAAGTGCCAAAACTCGTCTGAACGCAAACTTGATGCAATGACATCATGAATATGCAAACTAATATGTGACATCACCTGCCGCCACAAGTCTCACAAAATCCTGTGGGAAAAACTGCTACATCATCATGTTGATATGCTATATTGTTACTATAAAACTCTTATGACAAACATGTATTTTAACGTCTTCAATTTTTGCAGTGAACACATTTGTAAACGACTTTACTTGGACCCATTGTGAGAGCTGTCTCTTTAATACCGCATGGTTTATATACATGTCGCTGCTGATGAGAAAACATATCAAACACCGTTGCACACCGTTTCCAGGAAACATTTTGTTCAACCCAGAAACAATAGAAAAAATTGTGCACCAGTTTGAGCTTGAACGTGCCCCAGGTTTCTATGGGAAATTTGCCTATTTCATTTATAAGGTGGAACTATTCCTCCATATTGCGCGATAAAGTTTCTCCCGTTCATAAGTATAGGAGTGAACCATCTTTGTATTTTTATAGTCCTTGTTTTAAATAAAACAAATATTTGTATTTACCTGCATGCCATGTGATCATTAATCAACATCAAAGCAACCGTGAACATGCAAATGTGATACCTAAATATTGAAATATTTATTTTAAAATCTCAGGGGTACTTAAAGCAAATATTTTTGTGAATAAGATTTAGATTAAAAGTTTTGTAAAGCCTGCATTATATGTAACTAAGAGAAAACGTGAATATGTGTGTTTTAATTAGTTATAATTAATAATACATGGTTAAAAACCTACAGAGTAACAATTCAAATAAAATGAATGTGTTAATCAGTAGTTGATCCAATGTTGAAACACTTCTTAAACCTGAAATTATTTTTGTAAATCCAGTGGTCAAATGCTGTCGCGACCTGGCTAATGACTGATCTTTGTGTGAATGTCCACAAAACTGGACAATATATACATATATAATATGTATATAATCTGTAGGAAATTTTAGAAAGGAAAATTTAAAAGATAAAAAGGATAATTGTTTTATTATTAATAATTTATTGCTATTGTGTGAATTATATGTAATCATGTATCCATAAAAAATAAACATAGATATGTAAACGTATCCATGTAAGATATGTAAACATGTATCTATACCTGTAGTCTGATTACGAGTATTTTAAAATGTAACTTACTCTAATTACAAGTACTTAATTTTGGATTCTGATTACGTAACCCAGGTCAGGGTAGTAAAAATTTGATCAGCAAGCAATTAACTCATATCCGACAGTAAACAGTTTAGAGACTTATAGATAAATCAGACACCATATTGGGGGTTATCTTCTTACATTACACCTTACGTTAGTACACCTTATTCTATCCTTACACCAAGTCACATTTCCATTTAGGGTACCTCCTATGACAATCGGGTACTAAAAGACTAAACATCAAATAGGTGTCATGATGAAAGAATATGTTGGCGGGATCCATCCTTTCTTTGTTGGGGAGTGTGTGATACACCACTTGCTGGACCACCAACAAGGATGATGAGGATGTAGGAAATGGTATATCATGCCTTGGCAGTTTTTTTTTTTTTTTTAAAGGGCCTCCCATAATTTCTTCATCTCATACACTTCCGAGAAGAAAGGCACTGAGGCCAGCAGCGGCTTAATGTTGTGCCCAGCTCCCAGAAACCATTAATCCAGCCGTGAGCACTCGAGGCAGGGTGGAGTGCACGATGCGAGCCCAATGCTTTTGGCTGCCCAGGCAAGCACGACCACCATTTAAGCATCTGCCCCAGACTGAAACTCTGCCCCCACGGAAACTTGTTCATCCAAGACATCAGCTTCTGATGGCTCAAGGCCACCCTCCAGTGCTGCGAGAGACAGCTCATCCTTTTTGCGGGTGCCAAATAAGAGATCGAACTCTCTTATGCAAGATGCAAGCTCTCAAGCTCATTAGGCAGCTCAACTGGAGGATACGACGCCAGAGGGATATAGGCTGCTTTATGTCACATAAAAATGATTTATTACCCTCATAAAAATATCCCCCCAAACTGGACACCTGTTTGTACAGCCCCCACCTTTCCGTCTAGTCTCTCCCCACGTGGGGATCAGGGTAATACCACGTGGGTTTTAGATGGCTAACCACGTGGGTTATCTGACACGGGGGATGTGTTGTGACGTGTTGTGACAACACATGTTGTGACGTGTTGTGTGTTTAAACAATAAAATCTGAAACTGTGTAAAATAGGAAGAAAGGGTAGTTATTATTCAAGTTTTTCATACACATACATGTGAAGGCACTATATATACACGTAAAATGAGCGATATCTATTTTTCCAGAAAGTATTAAGATACAGATCAAAATCTAGGTTTAGTCTTATCTTACAAATGAGAAAATAAATAAAAATGCATCAGACGCGTTTGTTAAAACCTAGTAATATTGTAATTCAAAAAGCAGTTAGTTTGACAGAGTTAAAGACAATACAAAATCAAAGTAAATAGACAGAAGTGTGTTACAAGGAAAGCGGGTAAAACGAAGGTAAAAAGCTTCATACATTTACCGAGAATCTAAAACAAGACAATCTCAGAGACGTTTGTTAAAATGGCCCCGCCGTCAAAAGATAGTCTCTCGCTGTCTGCGGAAAAGTTAAACCAAAGAGAGTAAGTGGGTCAGGTCCACGCGTGTCCGTGGAGAGGTCCGTACGCATCGACGGTCAAGCTCGAAATGAGGTCCCGAGCACAGCGGGGGCAGACCACGCCTACGTCCCACCCCCTAGATCCGGAGGAGGAGGCACCAAAACGGGGATTTAAAGGAATTAAACCATGATATGTTTAAAATTTTTTAGAAGTTATTTTTAATAAGTATTTTAACATGTCTTAATTAATTAACCCATTCAATATATTTCACCTAAAACATGTATAACTTGAATCGCTATCGTAAGTCGCTTTGGATAAAAGTGTCTGCTAAATGCATAAATGTAAATGCAAATCTTTTCCTAAGTCGCGGAAAAAGTTGTTTTATTTGTTTTAACAACACATGTTCCTTTATTTACTAGTTGTTTTTTGTCAATATTACGAAACGTTATAACGTTTAAAATGTACGATCTGATATAAAACCAAATGTTTTGACACGCTTAAGACTTCTAGGGTTATATAATGTGTTAGAGTGCGTGCGTGGAGACATTGAAATGCGAAACCGTGTTAAATGGGGGAACAAAGTTTTTTTTATTAAAGTTATTTTTTCATACACAACAATGTCACGGAAAAACTTCAAAACAAGAAAGTCAGAGTATAATTACAATTAAAAATATTAATTAAACCATTTAAAACTAGTTAGTTTGACAATGAAAATAAAAAAAATCTAACTTTTAAGAAGACAGAAGTTGTGGCACATGAAAAGGTGGGAAACAAGGAAAAATAACAAACGCACATTCAGCCGTTGTCCAAAAAGAAGGTAATCTCAGAGGCGTTTGATAAAACATATCTACTGTAATGAAATCTAGCTTGTAGTTTATCAATCGGTTCGCTGAACGGAAAATTTAAACAAAAGAAAAAAGCCCCAAACGGTATCGGTCGACATGTCCGTTTCAAAACTCTGAATGGCGAGACATACGGTTCCAGGCAAATCAATCCTACATCTCGCCTCTAACACCGGAGGTTAAAGTAAGGAAAAACTTCAAAACAAGAAAGTCCGAGTATAGCATTTATAAAAGAGTGCAAAAAATAGACGACGTAAACCAAATAAGAGTCAAACCGCGTAATAGGAAACAATAAAGACAAAGAAAACTAGGGGTTTGAATGTGGATAAGCTAACAAAGGTTAACTTGGTTTATATTAAACAAGTTTTAATATAAAGAAAATGCATCGAATATACACGTAAATGAGCGATGCTTGTATTTTTTCAGAAAGTATTAAGATACAGAAGTAGTAAATACCATACACCACCTGTCAAAATGATTGATTGACAGGTGGGCGGGGCTTCTGGTATAGGGGCGGGACTTCCGGTGTAGACGGGACTTCCGGTATAAGGTGGGACTTCCGGTATAGGGGCGGGACTTCCGGTATAGGCGGGACTTCCTGTATAGGCAGGACTTCCTGTATAAGGCGGGACTTCCGGTGTAGGTGGGACTTCCTGTTTAATAAATCATGTTATTGACAGTAGGTTTTGATGTTTTTGACAGGAGGTTTTTGACCTATTGACCCTGCAATAAAAAATCATGTTATTGACAGTAGGTTTTGATGATTTTGACAGTTGGTTTTGATGTTTTGACAGCAGGTTTTGATGTTTTTGATGATTTTGACAGAAGGTTTTTGTTTTTGAAGGCTGTATTTTAAATCATTTTATACACACAGAAGGTTTTGTCTTTTGAAGACGCTGTTATCAGGAAATTCCCTCCCACCGCATCCCATAGCAGCGTATCTATGGCTGTGCTGTGAAAAACTGTGAAGTGCATCTCCCACAAACATCTGTTCTTTTAAAACAAAAAGTTGATTGTTTATAAAATAGCTTACTAAAAAAATCCACTGAACATTATTTCATGACGCCATCTATTGGACACAACTGTGTTTTTTTACCCAATATTTGACCACCATATATATACAGGTGTGGAGGACAAATCCAATATATCCTCGGACAAAATTTTTGGCTACAACATCGCATCAACTCTCTCTCATCAAAATGCAGAACGGTGAGTATTTTTCTATATTTTTGCTATGATGTTATACAATGATGCTTTAAACATGCATGCTGGTATTGGTGTGTGTTTTATCAGCTATAACTAAAATCTACATTATTGTTTTAAGCATTGAGTTATTGGGTACAGTGTTTTCTGTAACATTGATTTATTTTAAAAACAATCTTTGTCAGGCTATATTTATTTTATTCAAGTGTTTTAAACATGTCTATTACTTTTTCATCTCAAAAGATTTTTAGTCATATCAGTTTATTATAAATGTTTTGCAGGATTGTTCTAATAATGATGTTTTAATTAGTATTGTTTCAGTACACAAAACAATACATATTGTTATCTTTTTTTTACCATTGTTACCCAGCGGCTTTTATTATGAAAAGACTGAGCTCCTCTCACAGGATATCAGCTATGCTACGATTCTGTTTGCTATGTATATTTTTCAAGTCTGTTTGCATTAAATCAGCGTCCCGTCATAGCGTTATTCATGTATTTTTTATTAAGATACCACCACATTACTGTCGGCGCTCCGGTTGTGAAGCATGACTCAGAACCGTCCCCTGTTAGGAAATGCATGGTTTAGCTTAGCAGTGCGTGCTACGTTGCTAACTGCTCTTAAATGAGCATGATATCGTGTATCAAAAACTAGTTTTGGCGTGTATCTGTTTCACAAGGCAGATCGACCTGTTTTGATATTTTAAAACATAAAAGCTCGTTTTTAGCCACTGTCTTAAACACATCATGTTACTGATACGGTGGCCCACCAGCTCTCCGGCACCACCCGTGTCCCGGAGTTAAAACTACATCCTGTTATGGTGAAATTGTGCTCTCCGGCACCACCGGTGTCCCAGAGTTAAAACTACATTCTATTATGATTAAATGATGGCCCTAGAGCACCGGGGTGACATAACATTCTGAAAATGAATTAAATTTTTCAACGTCTGCCTGTAGGTTCGTCATCAGACAAGCATATAAAACGACTCACATGTGTTTTCCATTCATAACAGGATTTTTCGCCCGCAGGTTCGAATGTTGAAAGCGACGCTCTCGATGGCGATGCATGTAAGGACTGATATTTTTCTACTCTTTTATAAAAAATTATAATAATAATAATAAAAAATTATAATTATAATAATAATAAAATAAAATAAAAAATAAACGTATTTTAATTGTCTCTCTTTTTATTCGCAGTGAGCCCTCAGGTGGTCGAAGCGGACAGCGCAACTGATGGTAAAACAAGACCCATCGCCTACGTCATGTTTTTCTTAACGTTTATGAGAAATCTAATTTATTATTTATTTTAGATTTCATTCAGTTTATTACGCAACCCGGCTTCCCGCTGGTTGACGCCATTCAACAGGATAATGAAGACCACACCGTCGTCGTAGCAGATAGACGTGATGTACCTGACCCCACTCCAACGCACTCTGTGGATCAAATAGTTCCTACCGGCTCGACTTTAGACCAGACCGCCCGGACCAAGTGGCGAACCTTTGAGAAAGAAGACTAGAAAAGCGGATCGTTCTACCTCACCGGCCTGTCCTGAGAGAAAACCGGTTCGTTTGGCGATCAGTCCTGAAACCAGTCCTGACAGGAAAACTCTTTGTCCGACGCCGCCCGAGCAGTCCTGCGGCGAGTTTTGACAGCGTATTTCTTTACGTTAAGACTATCTACATTATTTTTATTTAAACTCAAATTGAATCATACCATTAAGATTTTTGTGTTATATTTCTACACAGCAGGGTCGGGTTAAAGCCCTGACCACATGACGAGTTGGAATACGCCTCAACGCATCACTTGGACAAGCACAAAGGCGGGTCAAACATCATATCCTTTTAACTCACTGCGGAAGAAGACATTGAAGTTGAAGAAGTGCGGTGGTGCCTCACTCGGCTGACGAGCCACTCACCGATACTAGGCGTACTAATTCAATAGAGACATTAGGTCAAGAGTTTGTGACGCACAGATTGATATAAACAACAAATACATTGAGCTGCGTGACAGGATGATATAAACAGCAATTTGACTGCGCTGCTGCGTAGTGAGTTGCGTGAAGCACACAACGAAACCCGTCGCGCATTAGACACATTGGGCGAGGCTCGCGCCTCTCACCTCGAGACACGTGGCCGATTGGACACAGGATCGCTTCATTCAAAATGCGGTCGATCAAACATTTCGTCGTATCCAGACCATGAGATCAACCCTGGATCAGGAATTTAATAGAAGCGATCGTAGGGTAACTGAATTCCATCGCGAATTGGTACTCATGTTTCATCATCTTATTCTCGTCATCATTGATGGTACAGAGGAGTAAATTCAATATAGATGTATTCCATTAAACTTTTATGGTTGTAGTTGTTTTCTTCACCTATCATGTATTGATTTTTATATTCCATCTATGCTTTGATTTTATATTCCATCTATGCTTTGATTTTTATATTCCATCTATGCTTTGATTTTTATATTCCATATACTCTATGATTTTGCATGCTTTCTATAGTCTATGATTTTGTAATATTTCATGTTTTGGTCTGAAATCTAAAATGGATGGGTCAAAAGCTTTTATGACGACGACACAGAACTGTCACCGGACGAGATTGAAATGCTAAGTTTGCTGCCGGAAGAGCTTTTAATGCTTCCGGATTCTTTAGAACAGTATTTGTTTAATCTAGAATCTTCGCAATCCCCCACTAATTTGGATCATTTTGAATTAGCTGAAAATCCAAATATTGATTTGTACGATCCAGTGCTGAGCGTGACGCTAATTTGGATCTTTTGAATTAGCTGTAAATCCAAATATTAATTTGTACGATCATGTGCTAAGCGTGACAACAATCCTGTTGTACAATATGGTGGTGTTTTAAATAATCAACTCCCAGCATGTACCGACACCGATCCTGACTGCGATGACACAGAGCACCCTGACGGCGATGATACTTCACAGCCATCGACCAGCAACACGACCCACATCAGGTAACTTTGACGCGAGACTGACCCAAATAAACAGAGTCGATTAAGCCGTCACGGAAATTGATACGCTGATTCGAGAAGGTGGGTTCGATTAACGGATATCACGTTTTACCGCGACCTCGGTTCAACAGCGTGTCGTTGAGAAGGAGCATGAATCTGAGAGATTAACTCTACAGATTTGGCCTCTTATCACACTTCCTTACATGGCATGTTGAGCGAGATCGCCGCCTTCGCTAGAAATCGCCACGATGCCCCGTGATCAATATGACCATGTCGGCACCCACTCTACAAACACCTATCAGCGGTGTTCTCACACCGGTAATGATTATGGCGATGGATTCGCTTATGGATCAATTTGAAAGAGTTTTACAGAGCAACGAGCAGTTATTATCGGACGACGCTGTCGAGATCGACGCCTGCTGTGCCATGAACAGACAAGGAGGTGGTCGGCGTAAACTTACAGATCTGGCCGTTGATCAGGTAATCCAAAAAAAAGACAATTTGTTCTGTCCCATAAATTTGTCGAATCAATTGTGTTTCTCTATTTGTCTCGCTCGTTTTCTTAACCCCCAACTACCCGAGAGTGAGTTAGAAAACTGTCTGTCACCATACAAAACAGCGTCGGCTTTTCAATTCAAGACCGAATCGCTCTTAGCGACATAGCTTGTTTGAACGAGCACTAGGCATTAAAATCGTTGTATTTCACAGATCGAATGCCATGGTCTTAGAAAGCATACAAAATTGTGACGAACACCACCCTAAAACGGTGTTCCTCTATCTACATGATGATCATTACTACATGATAATGAATCTGACCGGGTTCTTAGGTTCGCCATACGTCCTGTCAATTTTGTTACAAAAGTTACACCACACGCAGAGACCATCGATGTAAGCAAGCCTGCAATGTCTGTTTTGGCGAATGTCACAGGTTCCCTAAAGAACCATACATTGCCCGATTGTTTGCGTTATTGTAAATCGAGCTATTGCTTGAAATGCATAAAAGAACCCCCTCCCAGTCAAGAATCCCTCCTGTGATATTATCAAATACTGCTAACTATGCGGCTGGCGTTACTACGTTAAAGCGGGTGACAAGAAAACAAAACACATATGTGCCCCGGACAAATGTCCATTGTCGAAACGTCTGACGGGCAGGGATCACACCAATGCTTCATACAACCCCTAGAGCCTAAGGAGCCATGCGAGAAATACATCTTCTACGATTTTGAAACATTTAAAACGGTAGACACGTGGCTAATTTTGTTTGCGCAATCACATTCAAAGGGAACAAATTTACGGCTGAGGGTACCGACTGCATCGCTAAGCTAATCAACCGCTTCAGACACCCCGATATAATGGCTACTGCTTCAGCTCATTACGCCATTACGCCAGATTCGACGCCTTTCTGATTCTCGAGTATTTTTGCAAAGCCGGGATTGCTATTGAGGTCATAATGCAAGGATGTAAAATAATTTTCATGTACGAGAATCGTTTGGCCAACGATACATCGATAGTTACTCATTTTTTCCAATGGCCCTTGCCAAAATGCCCGTGCGTTAGACTTAACGACGACTGAAAAGGCTACTTCCCCATCTTTTCAACAGGGTGGAAAACGAGAACTATTCGGACCATACCCGACAAAAGTTCTACAACTACGATAACATGTCGGATAAAGACCGTGAAAAGTTTGATGCGTGGTACAGCACAGTTGAGGGCAAGTGGTTTGACTTCAGGAAAGAACTGTATGCGACGGCGTTAACGACGTCATCTTATTACGAAGGTTGCATGAAATACCGGGAGGCATTCATGCAATGCGCCGGACTTGACCCTTTTGGCTTCGACGCCGCCGGCTGCTCGATGGGGGTCTTTAAAACACATTATCTCGGCAGAAACACGCTCGCTCTCACGCATAACAAAGCGTACATCGGTCAGAATAAGTCCTACTCAAGCGGCTCGATCCAATGGATCGAGTATGTCAAAAAGACTCGAAACGTGGACGTTCACCATGCCATAAACCACGGCGAAGTATCGATCGGTAAGTACTTTTTAGACGGCTACTACCAGCAGGACGGTGTGCGGCACGGCTTAGAATACGCAGGGTGCATCTTCCACGGGCACTGCTGCCGCTTTGAACCCCATGAGTCTCACCCCTTGTCGGGAGTTCTCAGGAGACAGTTTGACGATAAGATCGAAATTCTGCAGAACGCATACGGTTTGCAAATCGAGGTTCTTTGGGAATGTGAATGGAACGACATGAGAAAGACCGATCCCTCTGTGATAGAATTTATGACCGGTTATTCCGCCCCAGAGAGACTGAACCCTCGAGACACCCTGTTTGGCGGGCGCACTAACGCTTATAAACTCTATCACAAAGTGAGCGGAGATTAGAAAATAAGGTATCTCGATTTCACCAGCCTCTACCCCTTCTGCCAGGCTAGGAAAAGCTACCCGATTGAACATCCAGAAATCATTTTCAACAATTTTGAACCGATTGAAAATTATTACGGGCTTATCAAAGCGACCGTGTACCCTCCCGCAAATTACTGCATCCTGTTCTCCCTTACAGATGCCAAGGAAAACTCATGTTTCCGTTATGCGAACCTGCGCTCACGATCAAAACCAGACCACGAGCTGTACCCACACAGATGAGGAAAGATCACTCTCCGGCTCCTGGGTATCCATTGAGCTTTTAAAGCCATCGAGAAGGGTTATGTGGTAGCCAAGATTGACGAGGTTTGGCATTTTCCACAACAGTCAGACACGTTGTTTGTCGAATCGTCAAAACGTTTTTGCGGTTGAAACAACAAGCGTCGGGTTACCCGTCGAATGTTGTCACGGAGGCTGAGAGAGAAACTTACATTCGCGAATATTTTGAAAAGAGGGATTCAACTCGACCCGAAAAGATCAAGCACAACGCTGCCCAGAGAGCGATCACCAAACTTATTTTGAACAGCTTGTGGGTAGGTTCTCTTTAAGACCAAACTTACCTCAAACGACTCTGGTGAGCGAGCCGAAGATTTCACCAGAATCGTTTCGGTAATACAGACACCTTGTCGTATTTCTCATTTGTCTCAGACGACGTGGCTCTCGTCCAGCATAAACCCCACAAAGAGGATGTTTGTAAGGGTCGCGACGTTAACGTGTTTATTGGTGCGTTCACCACAGCACACGCCCGACTGGAATTGTATGCGAATTGATGGACAGACTCGGTGACCGTCTTCTTTACTCGGACACAGACAGCGTCGTGTTCGTGTCTAGGACGGCGACTGGGAGCCGCCTCTGGGTGATCATTTGGGCGAGCTGACGTGAAATGAGCGATGGGGATTTTATTACGGAGTTTTGCGCTGACCCTAAATTGTACGGTTTCCAGGCGTCCAAAGGGAAAGTGTGTATGAAAGCTAAGGGATAACGCTGAATGCTAAAAATTCCCAAGCCATCCGCCTGGAAACCCTGATTGGTCTGGTTGACAGTTATGTGACGTCGCATGATAGTACCAAATACATCCTGGCTCACACAGAAAACATTGTGAGGGATAAAAGACTCTCACGTTGGACAACAAATCAGTCGTTAAAAGGTTTAAGGTGGTGTATAATAAACGCAGACTTTTGCCCGATTTCACCACGCTTCCTTATGGCTACTGATCAGATGATGATGCACAGAGGGTCGATGGATGTTTCCAATTTTGATTTCAGACTACAACATCCATTTAGTTGTGTTATAAGCGGACCGTCCAATTCTGGAAAGTCTTATTTTGTGAAACTTTTGTTGGAAAAAGGTTTGAATTTAATTTCAAGAAAATTGAAAACATTGTTTGGTTGTATGATTGTTGGCAGCCTTTATGCGATGATGTGCTTAAATTATGCGACATTAAATTTGTGCAAGGAATACCAGAGAGTCTGAATGATGATGATTTGCTACCACTAAACCAAATCTTCTCATCGTGGATGATTTGATGCAGCAAGCCAGCGCAAATTGGAGCTTCAAAGGGTGTTTACGCAGTATGTCCATCACCGCAATCTTAGCGCTTTTATATAGTGCAAAATTTATTTGTACAGGGTAAATCCAGCCGAACCATCAGCTTAAACGCCAATTATATGATTCTGTTTAAAAATCCTCGACGTCAATCAAGTAGCGATGCTAGGGCGCCAAATGTACCCGGAAACACAAAATACTTTATGGAGTGTTACCACGATGCGGTCAACCAACCTTTCGGCTACATAATGATAGACTATAAAGCAAAACTCCCGAGCAGTACCGTCTCAGAACAGGATTGCTTTCCGACCGTCAAGTGGTTTATATCCCGAAAAAGAAGAAGAACGTGATCAAATCACCATGTCCGCCAGACTTTGTAAACATCTGCCGGTGTTAAAACTGCTACATAAAGCATCTCCTAAACAACGGCGTCTTATTTTACAATCATTCGACGAATTCATTTTATCGCTGTGTGAAGTGGCGCTTAACATCCTCTACGGGACTATTCCGGTCAATCCGCAACAGTACCGAAAACTGAAAAGAGAAAAGCGAAATTAAATTTGTAGCCGATAAAAAAATCGGCATAGCGGCAAAGAAAGCGAGTCTTCAACCAGAAGGGTGGATTCCTTTACCGCTCCTGAGCGTCGCCGTACCCTTTCTTTTCGAGCTTGATAGCAAACAGATAGGATGGAGTATGCCGAGAAGATGTATTTAGTCCCGCAGCATCAACTGGATAAGGCGAGAACTGAAAATGTTCGCAAGACTATTCAACAGAGCGTGGAAAACGATTTGGACGTCGCCATGAGAAATATTTTACTCCACACTGATTTGAACCCGCATTTAAAAAGCAAAACTTTACACAAATACCCTGAGCAGGTTTTTGACCATCGTTAAACAAGGCGATCGCGAGAGCGGTGTTTTAACGCAGTCGTTACCGACCCCACTCATAAAGATGAAGTACCGACCGTGGCTAGCGTCGAAGATGACGGTGCTGAGGAACATGTGGTGGATGAAGTTCTGAAGAATGTACCTTCGAGAAGTGTGAAAAACAGCAGATACATATTAGACAAGATGTCTAAAGCTAAAGGACTAAGCGCGTGGAACGAATAGGGGGAGTTTGTGTTCAGGGGTAATGCCATACAAGGCTCACACATGGTCGATTTGTTAAAAAATGTCACGGCCCCGCAAAAGGTTCGTGATAACCAGAGACCTGTAGGATGGTCAGAGTTTCTACGTGCCTTTGCCGAATTAAACATCCCTTTTTCTACAGTGCCGAATCAACAGGTCAGGAGCACAATTAAATCTCTAAAGAGTAAACCCGACACCCGCCCGTGTCAGACCTTCTAAAAGAGCACGAAGACATTCACGTGTTTCCAGAGTCCGAAGACTCTGTGTTTAAATCCCCGACTATCGATCCAAGACAATGGTTGGAATTTTAACGAATCCTTTCATGTGTGTGTGTGTGTGTGTGTGTGTGTGTGTGTGTGTGTGTGTGTGTGTGTGTACATTAATATGTATCTTATGATTAAATAAAAAGACGATTAAAAATATAATGGTTTTAAGATTTTTTTATTTATAATAATAATAATAATGTTTAATTTATATAGCGCCTTTCCCAGGCTCAAGGACGCTTCACAATAACAGTAGAGAACATACAACATACATATATGTCAGACATGTCTGCACACAGTGAACGCAGGAAAACATTTTATCATTACAAACATACGGTCTTAATCTCTTCACAAATAGGGACACCATTTTATCATTTTAATATAATCATCGTGTATAGTTTCATCATATGGTTATAGTCGTATCCACTGGCTAAATGATATAGAAAAACACACAGTGCTGACCGCAGGTATCCGATGAATAATCCTGGACTCGTCTGTCGGAATATAATACGTCAGCGTCGTTGGCTGCTAGAAAGTTATTGATGGTGGTTGGAAAGCGATGGCTGTTGGGCGGATTGCGAAGCTGTCGAAAAAACACGTGGGCCGTCTTGGGTTAAATAAACGGCAATCCAGTGCTCACCTGGTAGCCTAGCAGGGTGAGTGTTAATGATACAGGCCGACGGTAAGATCCTCATGGGTTTTTTGGGTAGTTGATCGCTCGGTAGAACGCAGAGAAAATGAGTCCTGCATGTAATTTTATCCATGATGGCGGTGAGCTGCAGTGTGTTCATCTCAATAGTAGTCTATCAGTACCTGGCGGCGTTAGACAATTCAATGATGCTGTCAAATACTGCGTAAACAATTAAATTAATGGTATTCGGCAGTGGTTTTCTGAAACGAGCTTCGACTCTGATATTCCCGGACTTGATGAGGAAATGTGCTGACCGCACTCTTCGTCCGGCGTGAGGTTAAATGCGTAAAGTGTGTATCCGTTCAGGAAATCATTCCTGCCAATACAGAGCGGTTGGTCTTTAAGGTGTCTCGGTCGTCATCACCAACTGATAATATTCTCGTACTGCCGAACCAGCTTCGAAATTAGGTTGTAGAGGCTTGGAGGATATTGTTGACCGTCCCACGTGAGCGGCTAAGAATTCCAGATCGTAATGTTTGAACGCGAATGGATTTTGTGTAGGAACCGGTGAATGCGTCGTTGTCGACCATGGCAATGACGATAGACTTTGGTAGCGTTCCTAAAAACAGATTTTCCTGATTCAAACACGAGAGCCGGCCGGTATGGAGAACGATTTTAGACTGACCCTATCGACAGGGTACTTGGCGCGTTGTCGAGTAGCGTCTGGCGTGAGCCAGTCTCACCGGTGGTGATACAGTAACTTTCTTGACAAATAGGGATGCGGACACTATATTTAATTTGTAAGCCACATCGTCGGCCCTCATCAGACAGAATTCATCTTTTGCTTGAATAAGTCGTATCTTGATATCAACCCTGTTTATCATAAGTTTCTCTTGGAAGAATATATCGCTGTGTATGGGGCAAGTAGGTTCAACCTCCTTGCTTTCGCTGGTGTAACCCGATCTCTTGACAACCCTGCGTTATGGCCTGCGGGTCTTGAACATCCATGTGACCCGCCGTGTCTTTATGGAACAATCCAGCGCTGAAGACAGATTCCAACGTATCTTTACCGTAGTTGATCAGACTCTCGATGATACAGCGATAAGGGTAAGTGCTCGAACTCTGAGAAATCAGACGATCGCCGAGGGTCACGTCGACTTGTGAAAATATAGTGGCTCCGGGGTAGTTGATTAGACCCACCTTCGCAGGGTGTGCAATCACTTCCCCGTTAGGTCTCGTGATTTTCACCCGTAGATAGAGCATTGTGTTATTGAGATCCACATAATCATCGCCATTGCCTGCGATAAAAAATTCCAATGGTGCAGAGCCCGATATGGCCGATAATGGGGATACTTCTAAATAGCCGTTTTTCTCAATAACGGTCTGTGTCAGCGGGACCGAAAATAAGTCCAGCTCGGACTTGATGCATTCTCCCGACATGCGATGCAGTAGTGCCATGTTAGAATATGGATTTTGTGGCTCTCTTGATCGACACGTTTACTGACAGACCTCTTACGCTTTCTGTGTGCAGTGGCGCTTGTTTGATCCGCGCACTGTTTTCTTCTTCTTCTTCTTCGGCGCAGCCCGTTGACCACGCCTCCTCACACCCGGCGGTTTAGACATTCTCTTACGTGCCATGACCATCAGACCGGACCCGTCTTGAGCTTTATCGCTATGCGAGCGCGTCAAAACGTTTGAGACGACGTCGGATACTATATTTTTAGCTGCCGATTTTAGGTGTGGTTTCGCGAAGCTAAATCCTCTTTTTAACAACGGTACGGCCATCCTGAACAGCCCTCTGAATAGGCCTCCTAACCCCGCACCGTACATAACTCCCGATCCCGAATAACCCGGTAAACCGCAGCCGGCATGATTTTGGTAATAGCTCACATAGTCCAGCGGTATCGGGGCTCTCCGGGTCTATAATAAACCATTTTAAAGAATAGAAATATTTTTGGTTTAAAGTGTAGTTTTACGATGACTTTCCGTAAGAAAATGGTACTTTGGTTTTGATCGTCCTTCAACTCTATGACGATGCTGGTGATGTGATCCTTGCTGATCGATGCGTAATGGGGTTGTCGTATCTAGCAATGACCACGCCGTTGCCTTTACCCGTTATATGTACGCATCTCAAAGGGGAACGTAAGAATCTCCGACCGCTTGGTATTGGATGATGTCGGTATAAACGTACATTGTGTAGAACCCTGCGTTGATATCGCATTGATGAGGAGCGTACATGATGACGTTTATGCGGTAAAATCGGGTTCTTTATGATAGTTTAAACCTCCGAGAGGTTTTAGCGTCATTCTAAAATAGTGGCGAGTCTTCCCGGAAACTCACTGAAATGTTGGGTTTCGCGGTCAGATACACTGTTTTTTAATTCGTCATGATTCAATACGGCCGCTGGTGCGATGAGTTGATTTATAGCCGGAGGATCGAATGTTTGCGTAGTACCCTCCGCTTATGTATAATTTTGTAATTATAGAAAACAATATTTGAGGGATTGCTATCCGGGGTTCCGGAGCCGTATGTAGGATGAAATGCCCATCTTCGTCATTAAAGTTGTACCAACTTCTAGGATATTCGATTTCGCGAGTCCGACTTCCCATTGTCCTTTCAAGTTTATAGCTTTAGCCAACCTGGTTGTATAGCTGGATATACGATTTTCAGGATAAACCGACAACGGCGCGCATTGCACGCAACGTGACGTAGAACCCGTGATCCTCCATGGCGGTCCTTCAGTATGGTCTCATCCGTTAACGACGGTGCGTTTAAGGAGATTGCAAGTCCAGCAGAGTTTTTATCTATATAACTATTAAATTTTGAAGGCCATCCTAGCCATTTCACTAAAACAAGCGTAGATTTCCTTGTTTTTCTGACCTAAAACTTTTCCACCTTAAAAGATTTGTTTTACTCACAATTATTTTTGCAGCTCTTCTTCATAAAACCCCTCGATGACATCGCCATCATAATCCTTGAGTCTGTAGACCGGGGTTGTGGAATACACGAGGATACGGTGAAAAATTCTTCCGTGTAGTTCTGCTCATAACCTTTGGCGAACGGGCCTCTCACTTTAGAAATCCTGACGACGTCGCCGACTTTGAAATTAAATACGGTCTTCTTCTGCTTCTTTATATCGCCGTACAAGTTTTGAAACACTTGACCCTCATTTACTTTGTCGACGTCCACGGGTCTCATTCTGATACTTCGGTGATAACTGGTGTTGTACCCTTGAATAATGTCTTGTAAAACATCTATGTATCGGGGAATTTGTAGCCGTTAAAATCTCCACATGCGGCTTTTTAATGTTCTATTAAATCGTTCCACGACACTGGCTTTCAAATCCGTGGCTGTAGCGAAGTGGTTAATGTCGTGCTTTTTCATCACATCTTGAAAATGTTTGTTAAAAATTCCTTTCCCTGATCCGTCTGCAATTTCTGAGGCACGACCCTCTTTGAGTATAGACTGGAATGCTTTAGTAACCTCAATGCCGCTCTTATTCTTCAAAACTCGAACCCATGAGAACTTGCTAAATACATCTATGCATGTCAGTAGGTATTTATGACCGTCATTATCCTTGGCGTAGGCACTCATGTCGACAAGATCGGCCTGGAACTGTGTATCGATCCCGTACACAACCACTCTATTTCGTTTGTATTTTATAGGTGCTGTTTTGTGTAATGTGTAAGCATCCTCACCAGCCAACCATTCTGAAACCTCTTTATCGCAGGCGGACGCCGCTATCTTTTAAGACGGCGTCTTTTAATCGTTTTACCCCCTAGAGAGCCGGGTTGGACGGTGTATAATAAGCCTTTTTCATGAGCTCCGACATGCTGTCGTTTCAACCGATGCAAAAGAATAACGCAGCATACAAGTAGTTTGAATCAATCTTTTATTAAAAACGTTACAGGATGCATGCAAAATCTAAGTAAATGGTATTAATACAATCTAAGTAAAATGATACACGTAAAGTAAAAATGGATATAATACAACACACTAACTAAGAATGGTTAGTAAAAGAATAATGTAGCAAATAGTTAGTAATAATGACATCAATGATAGTCTAACCAGAAAAGAAAGTCGCGGCAGGCCATCATGTTTTGTCTAGGATGTAATCAACATACATTACGACAATTTTGTCAACGGTCTCATGAATATCGGCATGTTTTTGAATTTCATCATCATCGCTTTCATTCAAGATCAACTCAGTACATACATCCGCCACATAGGTAGAAGTACACAACACATCGGTGATTTCGATCGTACATTGTGATTCAATCATCATATCTAGAACCTCTTTATCATTACATCAGTCGGTACCATCAACACATTTATCCGTCAAATCGTCCCATGAATTAGCCAGTCCTCTTATTAACACCATATTTTTCTTGAAATTTGCCTGCGTAGTGTTGTGGTCAACTGGAATATCGGGGTGGGCTGCGTCCGCCAATAATCTTATACAGCAGCTCAGTCATCTGCCGTCTGTAATGCTCTTTAAACATGAATTCCATACAGCTCCTTAGGCTAGAGGCTACACCCATGCTGGAGCTGACTTGGTCACCGCCATTCACAATTGAAAGACCTTGCCAGAGATCGACGACGTCGTAGACTATTTCCTTGCAGGGTTTGTCCAGAAGTTTCAGCCTGATTTCTTCTAGCTTGGCAACTATGAATGGTTCGTCTTTTAATTCGTGCAGAATAGTCCCGACTGTCCCTTGGATACGATGGGGTGAGATTTTAACCCACAGCGGTTTAGGAGAATACCGATGATGGAATGAAAAAGGGCTTAAACAGCTTGCCTGACAGCTCGTCAAAGTGTGTGTCGAAGTAGAAGTTGGGAGGGTCAAACAGACAGGAATGTTGCAGCTGGCTAGGATGGTCAATCGCACACCTCGCAGTCTTCCTTCAGCTTATCGCAGATGAGATGTTCCAGCAGCACCACGGTCGCTGCTTTTATGATTTTGAATCCGGCGTCGCTGAAACATCCGTCTGTAGCGCCGAGACCGGCTTTAGTGTTGAGACCGGCTTTAGCGATGGGAAGGTAAGTCAGGTTGTGTGATCCGAGGTCTGAGCCCAATTTATCCAGCCAGTCTTGGAGGGGTTGACGATGTTAGCGGACCCCAGTCGTTTGGAGGTCCGATTCCCAATCTTTGTGGAGGTCCGATGGTCCAAGGGGAAAGTCAGGCAATGGTCGCTATGCGTTGTCGTCAGGAGGCTCGAGAATGCTGCGAAGGAGATGCTGCAGCTACACACATGAGCGGGTAATGAAGCGCCGTCTTCAGCCATGGTTTATAAATGCTGCTTGAGAGGGTCTGGTCACTGACTTTATGGCAAATGTAGTAAAGGGGCGGGACGTCGAGCACTGCAGCCATGGTTTATAAACGACGCCTGGGAGGGTCTGACCGGCGAGCTTCCGGATGTCCGTAGTAAATGGGGGTGAATAGCGTGCGTATGTACTGCTGCGACGCATCTCTCAGGGTGGAACAGCTGCACTTTAATTTTGTTGTAGTCATGCAGCTCGCACCATTTGAACATCTTGTTTATTATTGAAAAATACCGGCCAGCAGATCCAGATCGCGCCACTTGAACAAAATTGCATTTCATACAGATCGTTATGCTCGTTAGGCAGGACGACCCTGACCGATTTTTGTTGAGCTTTGTCTTGTCTTTACAGCAGAATATGTAGACAGAATCATCTGGGTTCTTTTTAGCGTGGTCACCTACCACGCGGTACCGGAGACATTCGGGTCTACCCGTCCCACTCTGAAATGTACAAAGGCTCTTCGCCGCTGTTCAGATCCTTCCAGACAAATTTGTAAAATAATGACCAGTCTTTTCAGGAAATACAACACACGCGTCTTCCCGGGCTGAAACTCGCCTGCGTTGTCGGTGGTGTAGAGTATAACAACTCGAGTTGATTTATGAAATTTGTACCCGAATACACGGTTACTGCTCATCATAAATTCACCTTTAGTCCATTCCGAAAGTTCATGGAGAAAGTTTGTCAAACGGACGTGACCGAAAGGTTTTCTCGGTGCCATAGTCAGACTGGCCATCAGACTGTCCGTCGTCCTGCTGCTCACCCCCGCCTCTGGGGATTTAGGGGGCGATAAACAGTCCATGCTCATGTAGCTCATGTTTTCTCTTTCTGATTGATGTAGAACACACTGACCCATTTATATACGCTGCTATGGGATGCGGCGGGTGGGAGGGGAATTTCCTGATAACAGCGTCTTCAAAAGACAAAACCTTCTGTGTGTATAAAATGATTTAAAATACAGCCTTCAAAAACAAAAACCTTCTGTCAAAATCATCAAAAACATCAAAACCTGCTGTCAAAACATCAAAACCAACTGTCAAAATCATCAAAACCTACTGTCAATAACATGATTTTTTATTGCAGGGTCAATAGGTCAAAAACCTCCTGTCAAAAACATCAAAACCTACTGTCAATAACATGATTTATTAAACAGGAAGTCCCGCCTACACCGGAAGTCCCGCCTTATACAGGAAGTCCCGCCTATACCGGAAGCCCCGCCCACACCGGAAGTCCCGCCCCTATACCGGAAGTCCCGCCCCTATACCAGAAGCCCCGCCCACCTGTCAATCAATCATTTTGACAGGTGGTGTATGGTATTTACTACTTACAGATCAATATCTAGGTTTAGTCTAATCTTACAAATGAGAAAAATATTTGTACAAATTTTGTAACACTACAATTTAAAACTACGTTTAACAGAGTTAAAGGAACACATATCTACCCAACATCTAAAAATAAATACGTTAAGAAGATTCTTGTACCAAGTCTTTTGAACTAATATCACAAGTTAAAACTAGTTAGTTTGACAATGAAAATAAAATAAAAAAATCTAACTTTTAAGACAGAAGTTTTGTCACAAGAAAAGCTGGGAAACAAGGAAAAATGAACGGAAAAGTTAAACAAAAGAAAAAGTCCCCAAACGGCATCCGGCGAGAAGTCCGCGATGTCCGTTTCAAACGCAGAATGGCGAGACATCCGGTTCCAGGCAGACCACGCCACGCCCCATCCCCTAGATCCGGACGAGGAGGGACCAAAACGGAGATTTAAAGGAATTAATCCATGACTGTTTTAAAACATTAAAGTTAATTTTAATAAGCCTTTAATACGGATGTCTTAATTCAACATCATTCACCTAAATCTTTTCACTTTAAAAAATAGTTTAGTAGACCTATAGTTTTACTTTTAAACAAACAAGTCCTAACCTCTGGGGAAAGTTTGTTTTATTTGTTTAACAACACATTTTCCTTTATTTACTCTTTGCTTTTTGTCAATCTTACGATACGTTATAACAGCTAAAACGCAGGTATGCACATACAAATATTTAACAGGAATGAAACCAAATCAATAACTCTGATTTTCTTGCCATAAGACTTGTTATCATTTGAAAGATGCAGCATGTAAACTTTTTTTACATCACACGAGATGCAGATATTTCATCTCAAGCAGTGCAACGAAGTTGAAGACGGTCGTGTCAATATCACATTTCACGCAGCACGAGATGCGAGTGAAGTTTTTGTGAAGGTTTTTAGTCAGACGATCAAAGCAACTCAATTTATGACACAGGCCTATGAGTTTTGGAGGAAGCGCAGAGGTGTAAACGCACACACATACGCACACGAGCGCTGGAACGGTTCACCGGCCGGTCATGGGATGCATGCCCTATTGAACCTCGTTTTATGACAAACATCTGCTGAATTAAAAATTAGGTTACGTTTTAGAAAATAAAGTACATTTACTAATGGAGACATGTTTACAGAACTGGTGAATATGACTTCAAGTTGAAATTTAGGATGAGATGAGTCAGATAAATAATGAGATGATACAAACTTAAATAAATAGAGAAAGATGTTTATTTTAATAAAAGGCTCTGATGTAGGAAATTGATGTTAAATTTGACTTAATTTAGTATCTAATTTTGTTATTTATTTTTTCACTCATGTAATATTTTTTACTTAATCACACACACACACACACCACACACACACACACGCACACACACACACACACACAAATAAACAAACATGGACATAAACACCTCTACACGGTTAAATATTTAGACTTTTATGATGTCTCATACAAAACTTTTACAAATAAATAACTTTCTTAGAATCACACTGAATATATCTACAAGATGACGAAAAGTAAGTATGATTAAACAATGATATAACTATTGTTTAACAAATATCATTCTAACAAAATGTAAAACCTAAAACCATGAATCTCTAACCTAACTAATCTTTACAACAGATTAGACTTTCTTTCTCACTTAATAAACTGTGTTATTAACCGTAAGGGGTTAAATGCAGCATGCTTTTATTGCATTAAAATAAAACAACAACTGATCTATATAGGTTTATTCGACTGAGCTTTGAGAAAATAACTGATGTAAGAAACATGCAAATATTCGACAAGGTTTATCAAACTGGTGTGTCAGGTGATTTGCGTTGTTGTACATATCTCGCTGATACAGATATGTTAAGATGTTTAACGTCTGTAAAAAATAGTCTAAAAAGTCATCTTTTTAGCTTCCACATAGGAACCATGTCCACACGCAACGGTTTTGTGTAACAGAGTCCTGAGACAAATGAAAATAAAATGTGTGAAATACTGATGACAGGAAGAGCGACAGAATAAAAGCTTCAGATTTATTAAAACAATCAAGCATGTGCATTTTTCTCTTGAATATGTATGTATACAGTAACCAGCGAGTACACGAATCTGTATAATACATAACCGCATAATTCAGTGATTCTATCAAATGAATCATTCATTTTAAAGTCAGATTTGATTTCTCGTCAAAACACAATAAAACTTTTTAAAAACGTTAAAACTTTCTTACGACTTTTTAATTATGTTGAACAAAATGAATATAGGGTTATGTTTTTAGTTTGAGATGTTTGTAAGTTAATCACATCTTTAACCTAAAACATTTTTCATTCAAACTCTCTCTTGCGCGCACACGGCGCACAACTGCCAACAACATCCTTAACTTGGTTTTATCATTCAGCTGTAGCTGAAACTCTATAACGCGTTCAATTTATGCATCAATGCAGCTATAGATGCTGGAAGAGCTCATTGAGCTGTTTAACTGTAGAAAATGTAAACAATGACGCCGTAAAAACTAGATCGACAGACCGAGTGTATGCTCCTAAAACAAGCCTGGAACCATTTCAACCATTCTAACACTAAGTGCCACCGCGGGAGAAAATGTGTTATAGCACAGCAGTAAAACACTGGACGCGAACGACCAAATAACTACAAGTCCTACTTAAAATCTATGATGAAACTAGAAAATATACGTGTGACCTAACAGTGTTTAAAAATACTGGACGCTGCTCGTTAGATGAAGACACGCAGAGTTGGCTAACACAACGAAACATGTCGTGAAGCAAACGTGTAACACGACAAACGTTCTCCAGGACTGACTGACTGACTTTTTTTCTTAAGATTTGATTTCAAGAACACACACACACACACACACACACACACACACACACAAAACCAAATCGTTACGCTATTTCACGAAATGACGCAACAAAGGGGTGGTCAATTTCGACATATACACGTCAAGTCTGTTTACCATAAGCATGTTCTTATACATTTTTAACAATTATTTTAACAAATATTCTCGTTTTCACAAAGATACAAACGCTATCGTACAAATGTTGCAGGCCTTTCAGGTCAGCGAACTACAATACCCAGCATATACCTCAGACTACAAACATGGTTGCCACGGATCCATATCCAAAAACGGTCTATACGCGACAGATCTCTAAATCGTCAGACTTCCGGTTATACGTACGTGCGGATTCACTATATAGAAAGACTCGTATTACCAACGCTTTTTGCTTCTTTCGCCTTGCGATGTTACAAACCCCATTTTTGCGAGATCTACACGTCTGAAGTATAAGTCTTTAGAAAGAATTAACATGTCTTATAAAATCGTTGATTTGACTTAACAACTTTAAAACATACACACACACACGCGTTTGATAATAAAAAAATTTAATAATAAATAACATTTAATAAAAACGATCTTGTATCTCATATCCCTACAATATAATAATGTAACGTAAATGTCTCGAATGAAGATGAGATTTGCAATATTTTATTAAATCAACCAATTGACATAATTATTGACTTATAAGAACAAAGAGGCCTGTTAACGACGCCAAAAATCTAGGAGACCTAGTTTTAAAAGCCTATAACGCCAAGGCCTAACACAATTAGGTGGGGAAAATAAGATAAGGATGGCGAAAACTGCGGTAATTCAAACAGAAAGAGCTAACAAAGTCACGGAAACATGTAAACGGTTCTGCTTTCAAAGCGTGAGTTAACGATTTTATTTTTATTGTTTATAGTATCTCGATGGTGTGACGAGGCGAGAACGGTAGCGCCGTTAAAGATGCAACTAAGTTAAAAATATAAACATGTAAGTAGTTTAAAATATAAACTAGAACGCTGGCTCTGATGTGACATCTCAGTAATAAACAGTTGCGTTTATTGCTAACAAACTATCGGAATTCACGACGGTGTTAAAACGTGTCGGTAAACCGCAGCTGAGGACAAAACTACCTGCCGCTTGTTTTCATAAAAAGAAGAACAAAATATTAAGACGCCTGTTTTCTGGGTCAGGCCTAAAAGACATTCGGTGCCAGAGCATTTGGTGTGGACGGAATAAAAATACATGAATCCGTCCCACCTTTTCCCCCTAAAAATGATGTAACAACCGTAAGTCATTTACCTAACCGTTGTTTAGAGACATACGCAAAAGAAAATGTGTATCTATGTACGCGTTGTTGTGAAATGGGGTCGCTTTAAGTGTAATAGTTATAAAAGTCTGAAGCGTAGGCCTACTAGTTGTAAAGGCAACAGAAAAACACAAACACCCTCTTTTCGCGTGGTTTGTCTTCTGAACGCATGTATCGTAGGCAGACCGGAAAGACGCCCCAAAATAAAAGTCATTTGTTTAGTCTTAACCGTGTCGTGTAGAGGATCCGCTATTTAATTGATCGATAAAACAGTTATTTTGCCGTATTTCTTTTGAGAGTTCCATCCTGTTAGCCCTAATTATAGAATAACGATATATATCCGAAAATCATCAGACAAGTCTGTATATAAAACATCAGATTTAATGTATTCACTTAGAGAATTTGTAAGCTGTTGAATTTTATTTAACTCTTGTGGGTTTATGAATAAGAGGAAAACAATAACTAGGATAAAGAATATTGAGAAAATCTACAGTAAGGTTATCAAATTTATCGGAACGGGTATGTTATTGTGATGAAGAATAATTATTTTGTCTTTTGCATAAACTCCGTCCGTCTCAGCTATCGCTGAAGATTTGTCCGTCTGTCTTTTGGGACAGGTTTTTGATTGAATAAAGTGTTTTAAGGTGTGCAAAATTCAATAGTTTAATAGTATTTGATAAATTATGTTTGTATTGAAACGGCTGTTTAATAGGTTTTTAATGTTTGAATGGTCCTGTTTAACTGTATTACGTTCAACATACTGTAAATATACCGGTTAAATGAGCACAGAGTATTATTTTAATTAATTCCGTGTTAGCAAACAGTACGTTCTTCAGTGGTTCTTTGTGTGATTTCATAATAAACACCTCTAAAATCGGTAACAGACTATTATCTTTTATATTAAAACTGCATAAAACGTTAACTAACACACAATTGTGTAAGACACGACCCGAAATATCACGTTATCGTGTCGTCCAAGTCAAGTGTATGTCACTATCTTGACATACACTGACATACGCCCTATCTTTATTGTCATCCACTACATCTGTGGAACATACAGGGTACGAGATGTCGTGCCACACTGGACCACGGTGCTACATGAATACAGATATACAACACAAAGTAAAACAGTATAAACCTACTGTCAGCTTTGACTATACAGATGCTATATATATATACAAATGGTTACCTATAAATAAACTAAAAATACAAACTGCACAACTGTGTAGATGACTCAAATAGTGTACATGTGCAAAAGAGAGACATTCAAGCAGCTGGCTGGGGAAACAGTGTAGGGTGATTTGTGCGGGCCTGTAAACATACATATATCAGTCGATATTACAATCAGTCTTTTGTGGGATTATGTGCACACAGTATCCCACAATAAGTTTGTTTTCCTGTGATTTCCTGCGATCATCCGTCCTTTTACACACGTTTTTGTGCACTATCGATTTTAAGAGCGTCTGATTTATCGCTCGTTTATGGATTATGTTTTAAAGTTGTTAAGTCAAATCAACGATTTTATAAGACATGTTAATTCTTTCTAAAGACTTATACTTCAGACGGTAGATCTCGCAAAAATGGGGTTTGTAACATCGCAAGGCGAAAGAAGCATACTTTGTAAAAGCGTTGGTAATACGAGTCTTTCTATATAGTGAATCCGAACGTACGTATAACCGGAAGTCTGACGATTTAGAGATCTGTCGCGTATAGACCGTTTTGGATATGGATCCGTGGCAACCATGTTTGTAGTCTGAGGTATATGCTGGGTATTGTAGTTCGCTGACCTGAAAGGCCTGCAACATTTGTACGACAGCGTTTGTATCTTTGTGAAAACGAAAATATTTGTTAAAATAATTGTTAAAAATGTATAAGAACATGCTTATGGTAAACAGACTTGACGTGTATATGTCGAAATTGACCATCCCTTTGTTGCGTCATTTCGTGAAATAGCGTAACGATTTGGTTTTGTGTGTGTGTGTGTGTGTGTGTGTGTGTCTGTGTGTTGAAATCAAATCTTAAGAAAAAAAGTCAGTCAGTCAGTCCTGGAGAACGCTTTGTCGTGTTACATTTGCTTCATGACATGTTTCGTTGTGTTAGCCAACTCTGCGTGTCTTCATCTAACCAACGTGTCCAGTATTTTAAACACTGTTAGGTCACACGTATATTTTCTAGTTTCATCGTAGATTTTAAGTAGGACTTGTAGTTATTTGATCGTTCGCACGTCCAGTGTTTTACTGCTGTGCTATAACACATTTTCTCCCGCGGTCGCACTTAGTGTTAGAATGGTTCGAAATGGTTCCAGGCTTGTTTTAGGAGCGTACACTCGGTCTGTCGCTCTAGTTTTACGCGTCATTGTTTACATTGTCTACAGTTAAACAGCTCAATGAGCTCTTCCAGTATCTATAGCTGCATTGATGCATAAATTGAACGCGTTATAGAGTTTCAGCTACAGCTGAATGATAAAACCAAGTTAAGGATGTTGTTGGCAGTTGTGCGCCGTGTGCGCGCAAGAGAGAGTTTGAATGAAAAATGTTTTTGGTTAAATATGTGATTAACTTACAAACATCTCAAACTAAAAACATAACCCTATATTCATTTTGTTCAACAGAATTAAAAAGTCGTAAGAAAGTTTTAACGTTTTTAAAAAGTTTTATTGTGTTTTGACGAGAAATCAAATCTGACTTTAAAATGAATTATTCATTTGATAGAATCACTGAATTATGTGGTTATGTATTATACAGATTCATGTACTGGCTGGTTACTGTATGCATACGTATTCAAGAGCAAAATGCACACGCTCGATTGTTTTAATAAATCTGAAGCTTTTAGTCTGTCGCTCTTCCTGTCATCAGTCTTTCACACATTTTATTTTCATTTGTCTCAGGACTCTGTTACACAAAACCGTTGAGTGTGGACATGGTTCCTATGTGGAAGCTAAAAAGATGACTTTTTTGACTATTTTTACAGATGTTAAACATCTTAACATATCTGTATCGGCGAGATATGTACAACAACGCAAATCACCTGACACACCAGTTTGATAAACCTTGTCGAATATTTGTATGTTTCTTACATCAGTTATTTTATCAAAGCTCAGTCGAATAAACGTATATAGATCAGTTGTTGTTTTTATTTTAATGCAATAAAGCATGCTGCATTTAGCCCCCTTGTGGTTAATAACACAGTTCATTAAGTGAGAAAGAAAGTCTAATCTGTTGTAAAGATGTTAGGTTAGAGATTCATGGTTTTAGGTTTTACATTTTGTTAGAATGATATTTGTTAAACAATAGTTATATCATTGTTTAATCATACTTTTCGTCATCTTGTAGATATATTCAGTGTGATTCTAAGAAAGTTATTTATTTGTAAAAGTTTTGTATGAGATATCATAAAAGTCTAAATATTTAACCGTGTAGAGGGTGTTTATGTCCATGTTTGTTTATTTGTGTGTGTGTGTGTGTGTGTGTGTGTGTGTGTTCTTATGTTTACTTTAGAGGGGTAAAATTATATGAGTGAAAAAATAAATAACAAAATTAGATACTAAATTAAGTCAAATTTAACATCAATTTCCTACATCAGAGCCTTTTATTAAAATAAACATCTTTCTCTATTTATTTATTTAAGTTTGTGTATCATCTCATTATTTATCTGACTCATCTCATCCTAAATTTCAACTTGAAGTCATATTCACCAGTTCTGTAAACATGTCTCCGTTAGTAAATGTACTTTATTTTCTAAAACGTAACCTAATTTTTAAATTCAGCAGATGTTTGTCATAAAACGAGGTTCAATAGGGCATGCATCCCATGACCGGCCGGTGAACCGTTCCAGCGCTCGTGTGTGTATGTGTGTGCGTTTACACCTCTGCGCTTCCTCCAAAACTCATAGGCCTGTGTCATAAATTGATGCAACGGTGTTGCTTTGATCGTCTGACTAAAAACCTTCACAAAAACTTCACTCGCATCTCGTGCTGCGTGAAATGTGATATTGACACGACCGTCTTCAAACTTCATTGCACTGCTTGAGATGAAATATCTGCATCTCGTGTGATGTAAAAAAAGTTTACATGCTGCATGCGTATTTCAAATGATAACAAGTCTTATGGCAAGAAAATCAGAGAGTTATTGATTTGGTTTCATTCCTGTTAAATATTTGTATGTGCATACCTGCGTTTTAGCTGTTATAACGTATCGTAAGATTGACAAAAAGCAAAGAGTAAATAAAGGAAAATGTGTTGTTAAACAAATAAAACAAACTTTCCCCAGAGGTTAGGACTTGTTTGTTTAAAAGTAAAACTATAGGTCTACTAAACAATTTTTTTAAAGTGAAAAGATTTAGGTGAATGATGTTGAATTAAGACATGATCCGTCTTATTAAAATTAACTTTAATGTTTTAAAAACAGTCATGGATTAATTCCTTTAAATCTCCGTTTTGGTCCCTCCTCGTCCGGATCTAGGGGATGGGACGTAGGCGTGGTCTGCCTGGAACCGGATGTCTCGCCATTCTGCGTTTGAAACGGACACGCGCAGACTTCTCGCCGGATGCCGTTTGGGGACTTTTTCTTTTGTTTAACTTTTCCGTTCAGCTAAGTTATGATAGACTATCTTTTGTCTCTGAGATTACCTTCTTTTTGGACAACGGCTAAATGTGCGTTTGTTATTTTTTCCTTGTTTCCCAGCTTTTCTTGTGACAAAACTTCTGTCTTAAAAGTTTGATTTTTATTTTATTTTCATTGTCAAACTAACTAGTTTTAACTTGTGATATTAGTTCAAAAGACTTGGTACAAGAATCTTCTTAACAGCGTTTTTTATTTATTTTAGATGTTGGGTAGATATGTGTTCCTTTAACTCTGTTAAAAGTAGTTTTAAATTGTAGTGTTACAAAATTTGTACAAACGCTGCCTGACGATTTTATTTATTTTCTCATTTGTAAGATTAGACTAAACCTAGATTTTGATCTGTATCTTAATACTTTCTGAAAAATACAAGCATCGCTCATTTACGTGTATATCGATGCATTTTCTTTATATTAAAACTTGTTTAATATAAACCAAGTTAACCTTTGTTAGCTTATCCACATTCAAACCCCTAGTTTTCTTTGTCTTTATTGTTTCCTATTACCGGTTTGACTCTTATTTGGTTTACGTCGTCTATTTTTGCACTCTTTATAAATGCTATACTCGGACTTTCTTGTTTTGAAGTTTTTTTCCTTACTTTAACCTCCGGTGTTAGAGGCGAGATGTAGGCTTGATTTGCCTGGAACCGTATGTCTCGCCATTCGAGTTTTGAAACGGACATGTCGACCGACACCGTTTGGGGCTTTTTCTTTTGTTTAAATTTTCCGTTCAGCGAACCGATTGATAAACTACAAGCTAGATTTCATTACAGTAGATATGTTTTAACAAACACCTCTTCGAATAAAATAACTTCTGTCTTCTTAAAAGTTAGATTTGTTTTATTTTCATTGTCAAACTAACTAGTTTTAAATGGTTTAATTAATATTTTTAATTGTAATTATACTCTGACTTTCTTGTTTTGAAGTTTTTCCGTGACATTGTTGTGTATGAAAAAATAACTTTAATAAAAAAAACTTTGTTCCCCCATTTAACACGGTTTCGCATTTCAATGTCTCCACGTACGCACTCTAACACATTATATAACCCTAGAAGTCTTAAGCGTGTCAAAAATTTTTGTTTTATATCAGATCGTACATTTTAAACGTTATAACATTTTGTAATATTGACAAAAAAACAACTAGTAAATAAAGGAACATGTGTTGTTAAAACAAATAAAACAACTTTTTCCGCGACTTAGGAAAAGATTTGCATTTACATTTATGCATTTAGCAGACACTTTTATCCAAAGCGACTTACGATAGCGATTCAAGTTATACATGTTTTAGGTGAAATATATTGAATGGGTTAATTAATTAAGACATGTTAAAATACTTATTAAAAATAACTTCTAACATTTTTTAAACATATCATGGTTTAATTCCTTTAAATCCCCGTTTTGGTGCCTCCTCCTCCGGATCTAGGGGGTGGGACGTAGGCGTGGTCTGCCCCCGCTGTGCTCGGGACCTCATTTCGAGCTTGACCGTCGATGCGTACGGACCTCTCCACGGACACCGCGAATGCGATAAGGACTTACTCTCTTTGGTTTAACTTTCCGTACAGCGAGCCTCCCGAGACTATCTTTTGACGGCGGGGCCGTTTTAACAAACGTCTCTGAGATTGTCTTGTTTTAGATTCTCGGTAAATGTATGAAGCTTTTTACCTTCGTTTTACCCGCTTTCCTTGTAACACACTTCTGTCTATTTACTTTGATTTTGTATTGTCTTTAACTCTGTCGAACTAACTGCTTTTTGAATTACAATATTACTAGGTTTTAACAAACGCTGCCTGACGATTTTTATTTATTTTCTCATTTGTAAGATAAGACTAAACCTAGATTTTGATCTGTATCTTAATACTTTCTGGAAAAATAGATATCGCTTCATTTTACGTGTATATATAGTGCCTTCACATGTATGTGTATGAAAAACTTGAATAAAAACTTCCCTTTCTTCCTATTTTACACAGTTTCACATTTTATTGTTTAAACACACAACACATGTCACAACATGGGGAGAGACTAGACGGAAAGGTGGGGGCTGTACAAACAGGTGTCCAGTTTGGGGGGATATTTTTATGAGGGTAATAAATAATTTTTATGTGACACAAAGCAGCCTATATCTCTCTCTGACGCCTGAGATAGATGTATGCGGGGATTCACCCGGCAGAATTGCTCTCATCTCTATATGCTCTCCCGTAACGCAAATTGCTGCGGCCTCATATATGGAGGTAGAAGGACCAGAGAGGAAAGCAGTCGAGGTGATGCGGTCTTTTTGAAAAGAATGTGTTTCGTAAGTGCAACGTGCCTATGGTCATGTCCTCACATGCGGGAACTAACCCTAACCATGTATGTGTGCCGTCTCAGCATGGGTGCGGCCTAAACACTGAACACAGCACTCATGCTGGTCATTAGGAGAGGTGTAAACCCCGCTTCCAGAAGGGCACGGATGGAAAGGCATGTTTGTCAACACACAGTTTCACTCGTGAAGCTCTTTTAGAGAATTACTCTTTAAGGAGGATATTGCTCTTAAAGATCACCGTTGAAGCACCCAGGGGTGCTCTCACAACACTTATTTGTGTATAGGAAGGGAGAGACCACTCCCAGAGTGGTCTCCATTCATAAAACTGCTTCTCACGCAGAGACGCTGCCTTCATCTCAGAAAAACAGAACGAGTGAGCAGATGAATCGCTGGCCTATTTATACTCTGATGTCTGGGGCATGGACAGCTATGCAAATTCTGCACACCCAATTTCATTGGTCCTTTTCAATGATATCAGAGGTGTTTGGGCTTCCAAGAGCGACCCCAAGTGTCGTAGACTCAGTGAATGAATGAAAGGGAACTTAAGATAAAAAGGTGAAATTGTAATCAATGACCCTTTAAATAAAGTAAAGCCTGAATGTGGATTCTCAACTCTGTTGTTTTGCTCCACGTTACACAGCAGGAGCATTTTAAGAGGAACAAAAAACTTATTTCAAAGTTAATTCCACGCTATTTAAGGTCCCCAATGTGTAATAAGAGCACAGATGTATGACCTCTGTAGGACAACAGTATCTGCCTCTTTCCAATCTTTTTGCCAAGATTTTTTCATGTATCAAAATCTCATTGTTAAATTGTGTCAATTTAATTTGGGTGATCAAATTCAGACTTTGTTTTTGGGAATAATTCAAATTGTCACTTATGGAATTATGGAATTATATTTTAACAATATTTTCCCCATAGACAATAAGTTTCCCAATTTTACAATTAATTTTAGATTAATCTGATGAAAGCGTATTTGTTTAGTTTTATTGTATATATGCTATTGTCAGTGACAGAATTTCAACTACAGTTGCAGACCTACAACATCTTACTGTTTCTCATTTGTGAGCCACTTTGGATAAAAAATACCTGGTAAATAAATACACATAAAACATAAATATTCTGATGTTTTATACAGCTTAGAGTTGGCATGTAACAGTACAATGTGTTACAATTTACATACTTATAATAGTTTTGCTGATGATTGACGACCATAAACATTCAACCCAGGGTAGAGTGGTTGAGTGAATGTGGTCTGGACTGTGTGGATGAGGTTCATTGTTTCAGAGACGCTGTAAAAGGACAGAGTTCCTGCACTGTGATCCACATACACTCCTATCATCCTGCAGCTGGAAGGAACAGGAATTTTAGTCTGATTGTTATTGTGCCAGAATGAGAAACTGGAGGAAGAGCAGGACAAACTCCAGGACTGATCATTAAATCCAAAGAAACACTCATAACCAGATCCCTTCCTGCTGATGCTCTTATACGACACTGAAATACCAACACCATATACAGATCCACTCCACTCAAGCTCCCAGTAACAGCATCCACAAACACTCTCTTTACACAGCACCTGAGGGTATCCAGCAAATCTTTCTGGATGATCAGGACACAGCTGGAGTGTGCCAGAGCAAGTCACAACTCTGTTCCCTTCAGACAGGCTGAGGCGTTTATGTGCAGTGTTTGGATCCAGAGTGAACTGATGGGAATCTGAAAAAAAA
The DNA here is from genome assembly GCA_027564155.1 of Gymnocypris eckloni scoliostomus. Classification (NCBI taxonomy): domain Eukaryota; kingdom Metazoa; phylum Chordata; class Actinopteri; order Cypriniformes; family Cyprinidae; genus Gymnocypris; species Gymnocypris eckloni. The sequence goes on from JAJHNS010000031.1 coordinate 57,393, forward strand.
CAAACACTGGAATCAGGAGTTGTACATTTAAATATTTATTTTTTATATAAATATAAATTATTTATTTTTGACGTCTTTGCCTTTATTAGGATAGGACAGTATTTATACAGGAAGTGAAGTACAAATTACAAATTAAGCTCAGATGAGCTTTATTTGTCACATACACAATTATACAGAGTACAATGAGGAGTGAAATGTGTTCTCTGCATTTAACCCATCCAAGAGCACACATTTGGAGCAGAGGGCAGCCAACATTGCAGCGCCCGGGGAGCAGTCGTGGACTTCCTGCCGGAGCCGGGACTAGAACCCACAACCTTGGGTTACCTCGGGTTTCAAGTCCAACACTCTATCCATTAGGCCAACGACTGCCCGTAACAGCATCCACAAGTAGGAGAGAGAGAGGGGGCGGGATCAGGAAAGGTCTGCGAGCCGGGTCTCAAACTCGGGATGCCTGAAGCGCAATGGTGCTATATGTCAACGTGCAGCCCACAAGGCTATTGGCACTGACATATTTTTTTATTTTTTTAAAGATTGGTATGATCTATTCACTTGATCTGTCTAAATCAATTATTTCCACATTGATTAGCTCAAAGGGGGAAAGTTAATAACTAATCATAACTTGTGATAATTAATTATAATATTTGTATAAGTTAATAGAATTAGCTTGATAAAGCAGAATTTACAATCCAATCAATTGACCAGTTTGTCTAGAAACTCTGAGGTTGTTCTTTACTCTTTTGGTTGAGAGAGTCCTCTCTCCTGAGTAAGCATCTGGCTGTGTGTAAAATGGGGCCTGCTGGCCCTGTCGGCCACAGTGGAAAAGGCCGCAATCCAGAAATTAAGATGGAAAGACTGCCGGGTGAGAAGAGAGAGAAATGTGTGATCAAGGGCATTTCCATGATGGTAAATTCCAGGGTTGAGTGAAGACGAACTCCAGTGGTATAAGTCTGACTCTTTGATGTCGAGAGCTTCACAGGCTGGGGAGAACGCACACGGCTGTATATGTCGGGGCCCACCGGGCGCGCACGCTTGGTTCTATGGACCCTTCTCCCGAAAAAGAACCCTAAAGGGCTCAGTTACCAGGGCAACCATCTGATAACACTAATTTATTGCTCAAATGAATGCGAGCAGAGCAACTATCACTCCCTTTATCCATAGAAAAGAGCCATGTGTAGTTAAAGGCTTCAAGTGAATGATGCTAACTGCTGAAGTTACTAGTTAGCTTAGCCTAAGCTGAAGGGCCACTAGCAGATGCACCTGTAGCTCAAAACAGCGCGTCTCTGTCAAGGCACACGCAGCATTTCTGTCAGTTGTCCCTCTAGAAAATTCAATAAATATGCATTCTGTGTGAACGTCTTGGTTTCAGTTTTGAGGTAAACAACATCTTCTCCACATTGATGTTCTCTTTTTCCGCAATATTTTGAATGTGCACCGCATCGAGTGGGTTCAATTGGACAGGCTAAAAAAAAAAAGCATTTAAATGCAACGACACCTCATCATTGCATTTTGTGTGCCAAGCTGTCTGATGGACACCTAAAATTCGAATGCAGCGTTTTATTTTTATTTTAAATTCCACAAATATTCGAAATTCAATTTTTTTTTTGACAGTCCTATTGGGGACACTTAATTTCCAGCGATATCACTGACTTGATTGCAGAGATACTATTTAAACTGAACTGAGCTGGACGATGCCATCACTGAATTCAATAATGAAATGCCTTTAACTGAAAATTTAGTGTTTATTCTTGTCATTTTACATTATAGACACACTATTTTCCTACTTTGATATTTTGCAGTTGCTTTGACACAATTTGTATTGTTAAAAGCGCTATATAAATAAAGGTTACTTGACTTGGATGTTTACAGAGAAGAGGTCACCTTTTTTAATTCCAATAGGAGAGATAGACTTTTTTTCTTTAGTATTATTATTTTGTGCTGTATTATTGGTTACTGTGCTATTTCTGATTAGAAAGGCAGCAATAAATAACACTTTAATATCTAAAGATTGTTTATGTAATTTTATGTTGTGAAATGAATAAATGTTAAATAATCGTAATAATCGTGAAACCGTGATTACTCCTCAGACTATAATCGTACCAACAAAATATATAATCATTGCATCCCTAGTCACACCAGAGAACATTGCTTTTACAGACAAAATGTATCAAGTTCCTATGCTTTCAGAAACAAATTATTGCCATTTACTAAAATAGACACTTGTTAAATTATGCCAGAGGTATTTATTAACATGTTTATGCTTTTTTAAATAATTTATGAAAGTTGTAATTTACTTAACCATGTGTGGTAAATTAGCTCAAAGGGAATATTAATAATTAATCATAACTCTTTATAATTAATTATAATATTTAAAAAAAGTTAAGAATTAGCTTTATAAAGTAAAATTTACAGTACAAGCAATTGACCAGGGCTGCGTTTCCCAAAAGCATCGTAAGCCTAAGTTGATCGTAGCTCCATTGGTTTCAATGGGTCTACGATGTACTTAAGCGCACAATGCTTTTGGGAAATGCACCCCAGGTAATCTAGCGAAAGCTCAATATTGATTATTTATGAATTCAAAGAAATCTTAATTTCCAAGATAAAGGAAATACCATTTTAAACGTACAGTACTACTTGTAAAATTTACTTTGTTGCAAGCAGGGAATCAGAACCAAATACTAATATGTATTGTGCACAATGTTTTATTAACTAAATCACAAACGCATAACTAAACGAATACATATATATGCACACACACACACACACACACACACACAAATTGTGAATACGTGGTACATGGGAAGGGTAAGTGAGATTGGATAAATTAAACCAGACAGAAACAGGCCAAGTTGACCATCTGAAAGAATCCTCATTCTCTAGTTCAAAGCACAGTATACGATAGTTTACAACAAACCTCTGTGTTGTGAAAGGAATGATACTTGCATTTGACTTGGCTGTGGAACTAGAGTCTTGAGATGCCTCTGAAGAAAATCTGGATGGTTCCATTCGATGGCCGAATTTGCAATTTCTTGAAACTCCGAGGTTATTCTTGACTCTGTTGTGGTTGAGAGAGTCTTCTCTCCTAGATAAGCACATGGCTGGGTGTAAAACGAGGCTGCTGGCCCTGTGGACCCCAGTGGAACTGCAGGCCACAATCCAGAGATGAAGATGCAGAGACAGCTGGGAGCGGGGAGAGAGAAATATCCGATCGAGGGCATTTCCATGATGGTGAATTCCAGGGTTGCGTGAGGACGAACTCCAGTGGTATTAGTCTGAATCTTTGTGGTCAAGAACCAACTCCCCAGGTTAAGAAGATCGCACACGGCCCTAGATGTTGGGGCCTGCTGGGTGTGCCCGCACCGGCTCAGGATCTCTGTGAGTCCAAAACAATATCTGAAGATTGACAGAAGAGGAGATGGACATTTGCGTGAGCCCTTTAAAGTAAAGGAATCGTCCCACCACTCAGGATGGGCTTGACCAATGAGAAAGGCTGACTTTCCAAGCGGGAGGCTGGAAATATTGGGGGGGGGGGGGGTTATGACCCTTTTGTCTGAGAGCATGGTTTGAATGGCTTTGGCAGTCTCTATAAATTGATTACATTACAATCACACGTGGCATTATATGAGGAGGTGGTGTACACCAAAGTGTGCATCATCAAATGAGCATTCATTTGGTAGGAGATATGATATAGGGTTACATTAACTAGTACTTCACTCATAGAGCAGGCATACAACAAAATACAATGCAAGAGACACTGTACAAGACAGTTAAAATCATACACACAATGTCCTGGGATGCAGGTTTATCCGTAGAAAGGTTTTTCTATGAGTAAAAGGATGAATGTTCTGTTTTTATAGGCATTGAATGGGTTTCAGAAGGGATCTGTTCTAACTGCACATTGCATCTCACATACTTTTGAGCAATAAAACAATCCTATCAGATGGTTTCCCTGGTAACTGAGTACTTTATGGTGCTCTTTCGGGGGAAGGGTCCATAGACCCTCACAGATTGTTTGTTGAATGAGAGGGTTTGCTGGATTATTCATTAAATATAACGAATAAATGTGTGTCTGATTGGTCCAAACGCTACACATGCTTGGGATAGTAAAATAGGACAATTTTGAGATTTGGCTAAAAAAAATAATACTTTGAATATGACTGCAGCTTTTATAACAAAAGGTCCATGTGGGACAAATAAAACGTTTAACCTATGTACTGGTGCATTTCAATAAATTAGAATGTCATGGAAAGGTTCATTTATTTCAGTAATTCAACTCAAATTGTGAAACTTGTGTATTAAATAACTTAAATGCACACAGACTTAAGTAGTTTAAGTCTTTGGTTCTTTTAATTGTGATGATTTTGGCTCACATTTAACAAAAACCCACCAATTCACTATCTCAACAAATTAGAATATGGTGACATGCTAATCAGCTAATCAATTCAAAACACCTGCAAAGGTTTCCTGAGCCTTCAAAATAGTCTCTCAGTTTGGTTTACTAGGTTACAAAATCATGGGGAAGACTGCTGATCAGACAGTTGTCCAGAAGACAATCATTGACACCCTTCACAAGGAGGGTAAGCCACAAACATTCATTGCCAAAGAAGCTTGCTGTTCACAGAGTGCTGTATCCAAGCATGTTAACAGAAAGTTGAGTGGAAGGAAAAAGTGTGGAAGAAAAAGATGCACAACGAACTGAGAGAACCGCAGCCTTATGATGATTGTCAAGCAAAATCGATTCAAGAATTTGGGTGAACTTCACAAGAAATGGACTGAGGCTGGGGTCAATGCATCAAGAGCCACCACACAGACGTGTCAAGAAATTTGGCTACAGTTGTCATCAGAGGCGTCTTACATGGGCTAAGGAGAAGAAGAACTGGACTGTTGCCCAGTGGTCCAAAGTCCTCTTTTTGGATGAGAGCAAGTTTTGTATTTCATTTGGAAACCAAGGTCTTAGAGTCAGTGTTAATTTCGTTGACGAAATATTTTCGTTATAATTTTCGTTGACGACAAGTTTTCACTGACAAAAACGAGACGATAACTAAATAAAAACTAAGTGATGATGACGAAAACTATAATTAAAATATATTGCCATTTCCGTTAACTAATAAAAACGAGATGAAAATGTGAGTGAGAGACGTGTGGAAAAGATCCAATTAGAATTAATCTTGGTTTGTGGCGCGGTAAGACGCACACACACATTTGAAAACTAACGTACTGATCCACCTGGCGACACGGGATGTGCAGTACACGACATCATCCTGCATACGTTGGGTGTCTGTCTGACTTAAACTATAATGAAATGGCAACAGCTGGGAGAAAAGAAGAGAAGATATATGGGTCAATTTCACGTTTGATATCAAGACAAACAAGACCTTGTGTAAACCGTGTGGAGCGGAAATCGCTGGTAAAAACACAACAAATCTAAAGCGATATCTGCAAGGGAATCATCCTGAAATTCACGCAAAGGTAAGCACGACATTTTTGCTAATTTTATTTTAATCAGCTTACCTCAGTCGGTGTGCTTTTGCATAACTGAAACATTATAGCCTCTCACTGACCTGTACTAATTAGAGAAGTGACTCTGTTAGAACGTACATTAAAAGTGATTGACATGCTAAAGATAAACGGTATTTGTTGCTGTCCTCAAACTGAATCGGTTATGTAATAAAGCTGTGTACGTTTTTTTTTTTTTATAAGATATTGATGTTAGGTTTGTGATCGAATCAGCCTTATAAGTTTAAGGTAGGCCTAAACGATCAAGTTCACTTATTGCACTGACCCCTATTTGTAGTTCACTAATCTCCCTCTTTGGCAAGACAGTACAGCTCTTGTCAGTTCGTGGCACGTTCGTGAACGAAATGAGCGAATCAGTCATCAAAATGTTAATCAATCTTGTTTAACAAGGTAATACAAAGATCAATGAATACAGCCCCACATTTAACATAATCCCAGATTTATTTGTGTGTGTTTTTATGCAAAAGCTGTTCTCAGTGTTTTCAGGCATAATTTATTTGTCTTGGTTGTAGATTTAATGATTTAACAAATATAATGTTTGTAAAATAATATTTTCATATGTATGATAATGTTTACACCACAAGAGGAGTAGAAATGTAGTACAGAGACTACTTGTGCATGTGAGCATGCTAGAGAGGAGCGAGACAGAAAAAGATTAAACCTGATTTGTTTCCTATCTTTCTACTTCACAGATACAAAGGACCTCAAATGAGAAGGATGGGCCACTGAGTTCAAATAAAACTAGTACATCCCAACAGAGTATTTCAACAGCTCTTTTTAATGCGTCGAAGTACAAAAGTGACTCTAAAGAACAGCAGACTAAGGAGGAGGCCATAGCAAGATGGATTGGCCACACAGGATTACCCGTCACGACAATTGAAGATGAGGACTTTATCTTAATGATGGAGACAGTAGATAGGAGGCTGACTGTTCCAAAGAAAAGTAAAATAAGCAATCTGATTGACAAACAATATGAAAATGAAAAACAAAAATTCAAAAAAAGACTGTCTGCTGTCAGGAAAATATCTATAGGCATTGACTTGTGGACAAAAAAAGGACTATCTGCTACATTCCTTGCCATAAGTTTATGCTACTTTTGTACTGAACAAAATAAACCTGAACACATAGTATTAAACCTTGAAGAAGTAGCCCACCCACACACTGCACTGTCAATCAAGGCATGTGTGGACCAATGTTTGCAGGAGTGGAAAATACCAAAGGAAAAGATCCTTACAATTATAACAGACAATGGAAGTAATATGGTGGCAGCATTTAAACAGATCACAGCAGAAGAAGAAACCAGCTCTGGCTCTGACTCCCCTGTGGTGGAAATTGACTCTGTCTCTGATTCGGAAACAGATGATGTCCTGCGGTGAGCGTGTTTTATTTGTTATTCTTTTACATAATAGTCAATGAATATGAGATGATGAAATATTGATACTGTGTGCTCTAGTGGTGTATCTTATGCTTTTCATTTTTACAATGTATTTGTAATGCCATGTAAAAAGATTTCCATCATGAAGATTGAAATTTGAGGGATAAATAGAAACTTGTACGGTAGTTTATGCTTATTTGGTTGTATTTCTCTTCTTAGGTATCATCATGTTGACTTAGACAGAAAACCATGTGTGGTGCATACCTTACAACTGGTAGTAAACATGATGCAGAAGGAGGCAGGTGTCAAAAGAATCCTTGATAAAGCAAGGTCAGTGGTAAAGCTGTTTCGTAAGTCATCCATTGCAACACAGAGGATGCTGGACATGTGTGGACTTACTGTTGTAAATGACTGCCCCACACGCTGGTCAAGCACATTCAACATGGTTGCACGACTTCTCAAAGTAAAAGACTCAGTCTCCCAAATTGCAAACAGCATAGGATGGGACAGCTTGCTTCCAAGTGAGTGGCAAAAGCTTACATCTTTGCATGAGCTACTGCTGCCTTTTGCAGAACATACCAAAACCCTTCAGAGTGACACTATGTCCATGTCCCTGGTGGTCCCAGCCCTCTATGATCTACTCAGCCACCTTGCTGACTTTGAAAAGAACACTACCTACTACAGAGACCTTTCCACTCTTGCACAGAAAATGAAAACCAGTGTGAACCAGCATTTTGCTTGGCTCTTGGATCCAACTGATGAAAAGTTCTCACCACTTGCAGCAGCAGCCTGCTTTGTCAACCCTATTGTCTGTGAAACTCTAGTTGATGTGGCTGATGACAATATTGAGGAACTTCTTAAACATGCAGAGGAGTATGTGATCAAAAAATCCACTCTGCAACATACACAAGATGAGGATCAGTCTGAAGGTGATGCAGAAGAGGAAAATCCTGAGGAACCAGAAGATGCACCCTCCTCATCAAAGGTGCCAGTCTTTCGCTTTCTTTCAAAATGCCGCAGAAGACCTAGACAGAAGACCTCAATGACCAGCATAAGGGAGCAGATCAGAAAGTATAAGGAAGAGCCTTTACAGCAGCCCATCACTGAAGAAAGCGGAATAGACTTTTGGTTGGCAAAAAGTGACACTTTTTAGACACTTTTTATCAGCGATTGAAACCTTTTGCTTTAGACCTGTTGGCTATGCCAGCTTCTCAAGCCTTTGCAGAAAGGGTTTTCAGTGTCACAGGTGACCTCACAAGAGGTCACATTGGCACGAAGTGCTTTCCTTAAAATGAATCGAACCAAATAGAACTGTTGTAATTACTGCCACTTATAGCAACAATATGCACATTCTTATTGTATGTTTACAGGTCTGTTAGTTTAGTTTGATATTGACCTTTACTGTCAATGCTGAAAATAAGATGAGTTTGTTTTTAGTTCCATGCATTGTTGGCATTGTAGCCTAGCAGTTTTTATTTTTATTGAATTGGCACCAAAATAATATTTTGTTTTGTTTTGTTGAGGTGTAAGAAGGAAGGGGCTGTTTCAGTACATTTTCTGTTTAACATATTCCCTATGATATAAATAAACTGTTTATTATTAACAGAGAACTGTTGATTCAGGTAATTTTTTCAGGTCATACAGTATTTGCAATGGCATTACTTCCAAATACAGTTTTTCTTTTAAATATTTTGGAGTTGCACTTTTGCTTTAAATAATGAAGAATGTCATATGCAAGTTATAAACAATGCATATCTAATTTTTGGTCTTTTATGGAAAGGCTATATTCCATATATTTAATGAGACTTGGTTTTATTTAATTTTAAGTTAGAATATTTTACATATTACACTAAATTACTCTTAAATTAAACCCAATATATTTTAGTCAACTAAATCTACAGTAGATTTAGTCGACTAAAATCATATGCTATTTAGTTGACTAAAACTAGACTAAAACTAAATCAAAGCAGATGACTAAAATATGACTAAAACTACAATTGCATTTTAGTCAAAAGACTACGACTAAAACTAAATTAAAATCTGCTGTCAAAATTAACACTGCCTAGAGTCTGGAGGAAGGGTGGAGAAGCTCATAGCCCAAGTTGCTTGAAGTCCAGTGTTAAGTTTCTACAGTCTGTGATGATTTGGGGTGCAATGTCATCTGCTGATGTTGGTCCATTGTGTTTTTTTAAAAACCAACGTCACTGCACCCGTTTACCAATACATTTTGGAGCACTTCATGCTTCCTTCTGCTGACCAGCTTTTTAAAGATGCTGATTTCATTTTCCAGCAGGATTTGGCACCTGCCCACACTGCCAAAAGCACCAAAAGTTGGTTAAATGACCATGGTGCTGGTGTGCTTGACTGGCCAGCAAACTCACCAGACCTGGACCCCATAGAGAATCTATGGGGTATTGTCAAGAGGAAGCAAGAAACCAAAAGAAGCAAGAAACCAAAAAATGTTGATGAGCTGAAGGCCACTGTCACAGATACCTGGGCTTCCATACCACCTCAGCAGTGCCACAAACTGATCACCTCCATGCCACGCCGAATTGAGGCATTAATTAAAGCAAAAGGAGCCCCTACCAAGTATCGAGTACATATACAGTAAATTAACATATTTTCCAGAAGGCCAACAATTCAGTAAAAAAAAAATTTTATTGGTCTTATGAAGTATTCTAATTTGTTGAGATTAGGTGGTGGGGTTTTGTTAAATGTGAGCCAAAATCATCACAATTAAAAGAACCAAAGACAAACTACTTCAGTCTGTGCGCATTGAATTTATTTATTACACGAATTTCACAATTTGAGTTGAATTACTGAAATAAATGAACTTTTCCACAACATTCTAATTTATTAGAATATTTATTCTAATCAAACACAAGATTTTATTATATCGCATGGAATTGATCTTACTGATATAGATATCATACCTCAAAGTGATGATGTTACTGATCATTTCCTTGTATTGTGCATGCTGCATATTACTAGAGGTCTGCACAGGCTTTAAAATGAAGCCCGAACCCGGCCCGTACCCAAGATTGTCTGACCTGACCCGACCCGAGCGGCAGAGTTAAATTTAGAGCCCAAACCCCACCCGAACACGAAATCTTTTCTCCCCCACAACGAATAGCTAAAAAAAAAAAAAAAAGGCTGCATTTCACGATTGCATGCAACGGTCAGTAAACAAGTACACAAAGAAACAGATTCATCAAGGCACGGCCATTTCACAAGGCAAAATAAAAAAACACTTACCAGTTATGAATGTTTGTGAACATCAGGTGCAGCTGTGGCATACATTCTGCCGAGTTTATGAGTGGGTGTATGGACAAGACGATATTTCTTCCACTGTGCAAATTATGGTCATTTTTGTCAGTTAAGGCTCATTAGCATTCGGCCTAGTTTAAATCAGACTTAAGATCGTATTTATTTGAATTAATTAATAATTTCTTTGAATTAGAGAGAAAGAGAGAGAGAGAGAGAGAGAGAGAGAGAGAGAGAGAGAGATGGATGAAAGTTGTGCTTGCATGTGAACCTGCTTCTGCACGTCTCTCTCTACAAGCAAATGAGGCTTAGTTACTTCAAAAACAGCGATTTTACCCCCTCAGAGAAATATAACATTGCTACTTCCGAGTCAGTAGCCTATCGAAGCTATTTTACTAATAAAAGTTTCCATGCTGTATGTGCGCTGCACAATCTCTGACATCTGTGTGCAATAATGTGTGTGTGTGTGCGTGCGTTTATGAAAGCAGCGTCGCCTCTGCATATAGTTTTGGTTTAGCTACAAATCCGAACCCGACCCGAGCTCGAAGCTATCCATTAAACATTAACCCAACCCGAAAGTATTTCGGGACCCACGGGCTCGGGTCGGGTAGCAGACCTCTACATATTACTGATATTAACTATATGGCTCCGCGTTATCGTCCAGGCAGAACTATTGTTCCAGCCACTAAAGACAGATTCACAAATAACCTGCCTGATTTATTTCAACTGCTCTGTGTGCCCTTAAATACAAATGAACTAGACAAAATTACTAGCAACATGGGAAATATCTTCTCTAATACATAGAAACTGTTGCCCCCATCAAATTAAAAAGTTATAGAAAAACGTGCTGTGCCATTGTAACAGGCCCCCCCTTTAAATAAACATTAACAACACTGGTTCACAAACCCATTAAATAAATTCAAAAACACAAAAATAAACATTGTGATTCACACCGTTCATCACAGTAAATGACGTGAAAAGAATAGCTCAACTCTGCTTAAGCACATTGTGTCCTTGTAAAGTACATATAAACAGCAGGGGAAACAAACAAAATACAAAAAAATAAACTAGTCCACCCAAAGGGCCGTTCTTATTTCTGTCGGCCTAATTATCGATGCAAATACCCGGGTGGACTAGACGAACCAAAACCAAACATTCAAGCCAAAACATAAACAAAAACTCAAATACAACAAGAGCAACAAATGGGCTCCATAGAGATCAAAGATCCAAAAGACGACATGCGATCCTCTCGCCTATGACACAATAGGCTTCATCAAGCTATCTCCAAAGTCCAAGTAAATCCACCTGCGAACCTCTCACAAACAAACAGAAGAAGTGTAAATCTATCTCTGCCAGCCAGAAACAAACGCACCTACTGTTCTCGTTGCTACTGCTGGTCTTTATACATAGCTAACCACACCCCCTTAATTCATGACTTCACTCCCTAAGTGTCACCTGCCACACATTCTTTCAAGAAACTCGTAATCTTGAGCGCAAATGGAGAAAAACTAACTTGGAAGTCTTTAGAATTGCATGGAAAAATAGTATGTTCAGCTATAGACAGGTTTAAAAGCTGCCAGGATCGAGCATATCCGCAAACTCATAGATAATAACCAAAACAATCTAAGGTTTTTATTTGGCAAAATAGATAGATTAACAAATAAACAGATGTCACCCAATCTAAATATTCCCTCACAGTTTAATAGTATTGACTTTAAGAATTTATTCACTGATAAAATAGATAACATAGGAATTACAATAAAAATGTAGATTCTACAGCTTCTAGTACTTCAGCTTCATTCATCGCACCCAAAGAAAAACTGCAGTGCTGTACAACTATAGGACAGGATGAGCTAAATAAACTTATCACAGCATCTAAACCAACAACATGTTTATTAGATCCTATACCCACTAAATTATTGATAGAGTTGTTACCTGTAGCAGTAGAAGCGCTTCTCAATATTATTAACTCCTCGTTATCTTTAGGTCACGTTCCTAAAGCATTCAAGCTGGCGGTTATTAAGCCTCTTATTAAGAAACCAAAACTAGATCTTTGTGAACTGGCAAATTACAGACCCATTTCAAATCTTCCGTTTATGTCTAAAATTTTGGAAAATTTTGTCTGCTTAATTGTGCTCCTTCTTGCAAAAAAAAATGATATCTATAAAGAATTTCAGTCAGGTTTTAGGCCCCAGCATAGCACAGAAACTGCATTTGTTAAAATGACAAATTACTTGCTTCTTGCGTCAGACCAAGGCTGCATTTATTGCTAGTTTTACTTGATCTTAGTGCTGCGTTCGACACTATAGATCATGACATACTCATAGATCGATTACAAAACTATACATGTATTCAAGGGCAGGGTCTAAGATGGTTTAGATCCTACCTGTCCAACCGCTACCACTTTATTTATTTAAACGGGGAGTTATCTCAATTATCACCAGTAAAATATGGAGTACTACAAAGATCTGTCCTAGGTCCTCTGCTATTTTCCATATACATGTTGCCCCTTGGTAATATTATTAGAAAATATGGGATTAATTTCCATTGTTTCAATGTAAGTAGGAATGTAAGTTACCCAGTAACTTACATTGTAGGAAGTCATCTCTGGTCCTAGGAACAATGCTACTTTGAGCGACTGTGAAAATAACAGATATAAACAATCAGTATAGACAACAAAAATATTCCTGTATTCATTTTAGAAGAGATGCACCGATTGCAACATTCTTGGCTGATTCCGAGTTCCAAATTAATTTAATATTTTTTTGTAAGTGTGACCTGCCAATATCAATTGTTTTTTCTACTAAGATTTATAATTGACAGCATATTCACCCGGCTAGCCAGGTAGCCGGTCACCCAGCTAGCTCAGTAGGTAGAGCATGAGACTCTTAATCTCAAGGTCGTGGGTTCGAGCCCCACGTTGGGCTTATCTTTGGGCAGTCGTTGGCCTAATGGATAGAGCGTTGGACTTGAAACCCGAGGTAACCCAAGGTTGTGGGTTTGAATCCCGGCTCCGAAAGGAAGTCCATGACTGCTCCCCGGGCGCTGCACAGTCGGCTGCCCACTGCTCCAAGTGTGTACACTTGGATGGGTTAAATGCAGAGAACACATTTCACTCCTCATTATACTCTGTATAATTGTGTTAAGCTCATCCGAGCTTAATTTGTTGTAATTCAAAAAAATATATATATACTTTTTTTCAATGCAAAATATTTACGGAATAAAATATTTCTTAAACAATACAATTCCCCCAATATGGACTAAGTTACAAATATCAATATCAAATATACAAAACTCAAAATAAATGACCGGGAAAAAATTACCATTTATAAACATATGTTTTATTAAATACAGCAACTCATTTTTAGTTAATTGTTATATGTACCTCTTTCCGGTCATTTATTTTGAGTAGTTTAAGTCAGAGAATATTTGTAACTTAGTCCATATGGGGGAATTGTATTGTTTAAGAAATATTGTATTCTAAATAATAAATCTGTCATCTTAAAGATGACACATCTTAAAATAAATGTGTCATCTTTCACATCAAATTCTTATGTTAATTCAATTAATTCAGTAAGAATGATAAGAAACTGTAGAGTTGTTTACCATTCAAATTAAATCAGTATTCAAAAACTACATATTTCCACTGCAGAGGTAACTGCATCTGAAGTGGCATGAGATGTATTTACACTGACCTTTTAATGAAGCTGAGGTGCCATAAATGCCATACAATTTTAAATGCACAAATAATTTTTAAGAATAATGTTTTACATATTTTTAACAGTAGGCGGCGGCAAATTATTGTGTTCATTAATGGGTCATTCATTCAACTGATTAATTCAGAAACGAGGCAAGTGACTTTCTTTTTAATGGTTTACTAAATAATTGACTCATTCAGATTTTAACACATTTGTTCAGAAATGTGGATTCGTTCAATAACAAAACTGTGAAGACACAACAGTTCTACTGTGGCTTTGATTCCAGAGCGAAATTGAGCAAAAATAGTAAATAGTCACTTAATTTTAGCTTCTTGTTTATTCAACTACTACTGTATAAATCCAGTGTCACATTGCAATCGTGTTGATATTTGGTCGTGTAATGTTCCTTACCTAAATCATATAATATACTTTTTTTTTCTTACAACAGTATGCATCTATAACCTTCTATGTGTGCTGTTGCGCTCATTAGTTTTTTTCAGGAGTCACTCTCACACAGTAATTTAGGCTGCGAAAGCCTCATCTTTTATGACATAAATCAGTTGGCGTTTACACTGAATGTCAACAAAACGTCTCGGGTTACGCAAGAAACAATGATTTCTAGGGTTGGGCCGATAGACAATGCCATTGTACATCGCCGATGGTAGACAGACATCACGATGTTGAGGCAGCATCATGACCCGCCATGCTAAACTGCAAATTGTCAACAAACACTTCCTCATCCTATAATGCACAGCGCAGCTGACTACGGGAGCTGCTTTAGTCCAAAAATACACAGTTATTTTTGCAGTTGTGTCTGTTTGAGGTCGGTTCGCATTCTCACCACAAACAAACCGCTCCAAGGTTCATTTGAAAGCGTGCTGAGGCCACCTCTTCAAGGAGGTTTCGGGAACGCTTGTTTGATCCGCTTTTGGTGGTTTAGCTCCTCAGTACTCGAGTGAGCTCTTATCCTATTATAGTCCTCCATGTCCACTGCGTTCTCTAAACTCTGGCCATTTGATAATTCCTAGAATATCAAAATCAACTCTCGACGTCACGTCGGAGGACCGACGAATTGGGATCTCGCTTAGAGAGACCAATCTACTTCGAGTGTTAACTAAACGAGCCAATGCACATTGGCATGCAATTATTGCATCCAGCTGCCACTGATCACAGCGTGAGTATAAGTAGGTGGCAGGTGCAGTGCATATTCAGCTTTTCGCTTCGGAGCCGAGCGGTTACATCGTTCTGCTCCTGACTTCTGCTGAACAAGTGAATTCAACGAGTTGAGCACGCTCTTCGGAAGACTCTCGTGCTGGTGGTACGGCTCTACAGCGGTGGTGGTTATTCCCGTGTCGAGTGGACTGCACACATCAGGTTGCACTACCCCCTGTTTGTGTTGCAGATGACCATCTCCCCTGTGCGCTTCAGCACGCTAAAATAGTTTTTTCCCTAAAAGAGCATTCACGGATGCGTCTTTTCAAAGACGACGTTGCATCTGGCAAACTTAACGTTGCGTCTTTATAAAATCGAGTTGGGTCTTGCTTCAGACAACGTGTCACCCGCGCGTTTCTGGATGTGGTCGTTGCCTGGCGCTGGGTGATGGTCATGATCGCTGCCTCAAGTGCCTGGGCAGTAAGCACGCTGAGGTGGCGTTCATGGATGAGTCATCTACTCACTGTGGATGCTCATCTCGGAGTTGCGGCCAGGTTCCGTTACCTCGACAAAGGGGCGGAGCTGTTGCCTCCGTCTCGATCTAGTTCTCGTCCTGGCTGCAGACAGGCGAGGTCTACTTCAGGCGGTAGTACGGCTGGTCTGAGGATTACAGTGGTGGCAAACACTTAAAGGACCATCGCTCCTCTTGCACTCCGCAACCAGTTGAGCTATCAATGGAATGTGCTGGGCCCTCTAAAAGGAGCGTACCAGCAGTATCCTTGGCACTCCTCCCGACGACCAGATGTTGATCGCTGCATCGGAGGGTGAGCCGGAGCTTCTGGAGAGGAAGATTTGGCTGCGCTGCCGCTCCAGCGGTAGCAATGCCTGAGTCGGATCTGGAAGTGACGGCTATGCTTTCCGGCCACCGAAGGTAGGGCTCGAGTGGAGAAAGCCACTGTGTCCCGAACCCTCGAGGTTGGACGACTGGTTTCTCGGGGTAGCTTGTGCTGGTTCTCAGCGCCCTGCCCCGGTGCCTCTCCCGGATGTGCATGAGGAGCTTACAGGTCGTGGATGGCACCTTTACTGCCAGAAACCGACCTGCTAACTCCTCCTCCTCACCACCCTTCGGTGGTGCAGCTAGTTACGGGGTCCCCGGTGGAGCGGTCAGTTGCGATGCAAGTGTGTCCTTATACTGTCTCCACCCGCAGGGCAAACCGTGCCTCCTCTTCCGGGCCTGTAGGTACTCGTCTGGTCTCATCTGGCGAGGCTTATGTGGCCTGTGGAGATGCTGCCTCCACCTAACGCTACGGCGTTACTGCAGGTTCTTCAGGCTAAAAGCACTGAGGGACATGCATGGGGGTCTTCACGATCCGGAAGTTCTGAAAGAGCTCCGTACCGCACCTGACCTCGCGCCACGAGCAACGAAGGTTATGGCACGGTCTCTGGGTCATGCGATGTCCACACTTGTGGTCCAGGATCGCCACCTCTGACTGTGTCTGGTTGACATAGGGACGCAGGCTGGCCGCTTCGGCGACGCAGCCGGTAACATGGCCCAGCAGTTCCCGGCTGCACAGGCGCAGACTGAGGCGATCTAACACTTCCGGCCTCGGCGGGCAGCTGCTGCCTCCACCTGTCCGCCGGTTGCAGCGTCCAGCCTGCTCACCGAGGGCGGCCCCCTGCATCCACCCCCGCTCCTGCACCGCATGCGCAGCAGCCTTCAAAAGCGGTGCCGTCGAGCTAGGTGTAGGCAGGCCGCCCGACCGTCCTGGCCCCCGTCGACTGGCGGTAAGCAGAGGAGCAAGAGGCCTCGGGACGGGCGACCCAGAGAGAGAGGGAACTGCTTCGGGAGAGGGTAAGTGCATCTCTCCCTCCCCCGGAGGAGGGCCGGGTGGATAATCAGTTTTTTCAAAAATCTCGACAGGAAGCGGTTGTCTCTGTCTCTGGATCCCAAGAGGGCATGGAGAGTCATGGACAGATCAACTTCGGACCACACTCATCCTCCCTCTCGCCAGCAGGCAGCAGTGGGTGGTTCGAGAGCATCATCAAAGGCTACTCACGCACCCTCTGCCAAATTATGAAAGCAGGTAAACGTGCACCGCACACTCAGACCCCTCCTCGGTCCGCCATGGGCCAGGTCCCTGCATTCCACCTCGCTGCCCTACCACGGGTACGTCGGTGGTCCCAATGGTCCCGCTTGTAAGGTGTCTGGGTGCCAGGAGCTGCCCAGCCATCTCGTTGGCTTTTGAGGACCATCTGACTCGGCTATGCGATTCAGTTCGCCCGGCCTCCTCCCAAGTTCAGGGGCATCCACCTCACAGCAGTGAAGGCAGCCAATGCCCATGTCTTGTAAAAGGAATCACTGTCCTACTGGCGAAGGACGTGATGGAACCGGTCCCTCCAGCCGATATGAGGGCAGGGTTTTTTCAGCCCTTACATCATTGTGCCCAAGAAAAGCGGTGGGTTACGACCAATCTTGGGTCTGCGCATCTTGAACTGGGCCTTTCATAAACCTCCTTTCAAGATGCTCATGCAGAACCGCGTCTTCGGATGCATCGTCCCCAAGTTCGGTCTGCAGCATTGACCTGAAGACCCGTACTTCCATGTGTCGATCCTTCCCGCCACAGGCCATTCCTGCGGTTTTGCGTTCAAAGGGACGAGCATATCAGTACAAGTTCCTGCCCTTCGGGCTGTCCCTATTGCCCCGTGTCTTCACGAAAGTAGCGGAGGCAGCCCTTGTTCCCTTGAGAGAACAGGGCGTGCGCATTCTCAACTACCTCGACGACTGGCTCATACTGGCTCAGTCTCAGGATCAGTTATGCGAACACAGGGATTTGGTGCTCTCGCACCTCAGCCAGTTGGGCCTTCGGGTCAACTGGGGAAAGAGCAAACTCTTGCCGACGCAGAGGATCTCTTTTCTCGGTATGGAGTTTGGATTCGGTCAATCAGACAGCGCCTCACGCAGGAACGTGCTCAGTCGGTGTTGAACTGCTTGAATACGTTCAAGAACAGGACGGCGGCACCACTGAAACAGTTTCAGAGGCTCCTGGGCATATGGCGGCTACGGCGGCGGTCACACCGCTGGGGCTGCTCCATATGAGACCGCTTCAACACTGGCTCCATGGCCGAGTCCAGAGGTGGGCGTGGCAGAGCGGCACGTGCGGGTCCAAGTCACTCCAGCCTGCTGCCAAACCTTCACCCCGTGGTCAGACCTTTCGTTCCTATGGGCAGGAGTGCCCCTGGAACAGGTCTACAGGCACGCTGTGGTTTACACAGAGGCCTCCGCCAAGGACTGGGGGGCCACGTTCAATGGGCTTGCAGTGTCGGGGGTTTGGACGGGTCCCCAACTGCACTGGCATCAACTGCCTAGAGTTGCTGGCAGTACACCTGGCCTTGAACCGTCTCAAGAGACGCTTACGAGGCGAGCACGTACTGGTCCATACAGACAGCACTGCGACCATTGCGTACATCAACCGACAAGGTGGTCTACGCTCCCGTCGCATGTCGCAACTCGCCCGCCACCTCCTCCTCTGGAGTCGGAAGCATCTGAGGTCGCTTCGCGCCATTCATATTCCGGGCTTGCTCAACCGGACAGCCGACGAGCTGTCACGAGCTGTGCTCCCCGGAGAGTGGAGACTCCATCCCCAGACGGTCCAGCTGATTTGGAGATGTTTCGGACTCGCACAGCTAGACCTGTTCGCGTCCCTAGAGATGTCTCACTGCCAGTTGTTTTACTCTCTGACCGAAGGGAGAAGACCCCGGAAAGTGCCCGATCAGAGTCGTACTGTCCTTTTTGCAGCAACGGTTGGAGCGAAGGCTGTCTCCCTCCATCCTTAACGTCTATGTGGCTGTGATTGCTGCCAACCACAACCCCGTGGATGGGAAGTTGGTGGGGAAGCATGACTGGGTCATCAGGTTCCTTAGGGGAGCGAGAAGGTTGAATCCTCCACGGCCCCCATCTATACCATCTTGGGACCTGTCTCTAGTGCTCAGAGCACTACAGCAGGGCCCATTTAAACTTTGTAAACAGTCGAGCTGAAGTTTCTCACAAAATGAAAACTCTACTCCTGCTTGCACTAACCTCCATCAAGAGGCTTGGGGACCTGCATGCATTTTCTGTCGACGATTCGTGCCTAAAGTTTGGACCGGCAGATTCCCAGATAATCCTGAGGCCCCGGCCCGGCTATGTGCCCAAGGTTTCCACTTCTCCCTTCGGGAACCAAGGGGTGAGCCTGCGAGTGCTGCCCCCGGAGGAGGCAGACCCAGCCCAAGCTTTGCTTGTCCTGTCCGAGCATTGATATGCTACGTTGACAGGACGCGAAGCTTCAGGACCTCAGACCAGCTCTTGTCTGTTACGGAGGCCGGCAGAAAGGGAATGCCGCCTCCAAGCAGAGGATGGCCCACTAGATAGTGGATGCCATCACCCTGGCTTATCAGGCACAGGGTGTGCCTTGCCCATTCAGGTTGAGAGCTCACTCTATAAGAAGTGTGGCGTCCTCCTGGGCGCTGGCTCATGGTGCCTCGCTGACAGATATTTGTAGGGCTGCAGGCTGGGCGACCCCTAACTCATTCGCTAGATTCTATAGCCTTCGTGTGGAACCGGTTTCCTACTGTGTTCTCACCTCAAACGGGTAGAAGCACTGAGGGGCTCCGGTTTCGGGTCGGCTTGCTAAAAACTGCTCCAGAGAGTCCAACTGTAGACCCTGTCGAGCTCCTCCATCCCTTGGCAGCTGGAACGTAGCGGAGGCGTCCGGCGCCAGGCCCTCACTCGATGAATCCCTGAGAACCGGTGGAGGGCTGGGTTCCATATGTAGAGACCGTTGGATCCCATATGTATAAATTTCACAGTATAGCCTTAGACCCCGTGTTTCCGGCAGACTTCCTGTTACTTCCAAGAGGGTTACAATCACCTCCAATCTTCCATATGCATCTGACTATTGTCCATATGTGTAACTGCTTCTGAACCTCCCTCGGGAAGGTAAGGGCATCCATGGCGTTCCTGTTCTAAAGCTGAGCAGTGTACGTTTTCCCAGTGTTATCCAGTCCTACTGAGTGGGTAGTGCCATAGCAACAGTAACTGATCTTTCTATGGGGGCCCTAACCTGCGCCAAAAAATAACGGCACAGGAGGCCTCCACGGGACACTGGAAAGGGCAGTATCCGTGGCCTTTTGGTAGGGATCCCAATTCGTCGGTCTTCCGACGTGACATCGAGAGTGACTGACTGATAGGGAACGTCTCGGTTACGTATGTAACCCTCGTTCCCTGAAGGAGGGAACGGAGACGTCACATCCCGTCGCCACGGCTCCTGTACCACCGCTGAGCGGCCGGATCCCGGCTCGGCTCCTCAGCGAAAACCTGAACCTCCTCCATCCCCTTGGCAGCTGGAAGTAGCGGAGCGTCCGGCGCCAGGCCCTCACTCGATGAATCCGCGAGAACCGGTGGAGGGCTGGGGTCCATATGTAGAGGCCTTTTGGATCCCATATGTATAAATTTCACAGTATAGCCTTAGACCCCGTGTTTCCCGGCAGACTTCCTGTTACTTCCAAGAGGGTTACAATCACCTCCAATCTTCCATATGCATCTGACTATTGTCCATATGTGTAACTGCTTCTGAACCTCCCTCGGGAAGGTAAGGGCATCCGCAGCGTTCCTGTTTAAAGCTGAATGGGTACGTTTTCCCAGTGTTATCCAGTCCTACTGAGTGGGTAGTGCCATAGCAACAGTAACTGATCTTTCTATGGGGGCCCTAACCTGCGCCAAAAAATAACGGCACAGGAGGCCTCCACGGGACACTGGAAAGGGCAGTATCCGTGGCCTTTGGTAGGGATCCCAATTGTCGGTCTTCCGGCGTGGCGTCGAGTGACTGACTGATAGGGAACGTCTCGGTTACGTATGTAACCCTCGTTCCCTGAAGGAGGGAACGGAGACGTCACGTCCCGTCGCCACGGCTCCTGTACCACCGCTGAGCGGCCGGATCCCGGCTCGGCTCCTCAGCGAAAACCTGAATATGCACTGCACCTGCCGCCTACTTATACTCACGCTGTGATCAGTGGCAGCTGGATGCAATAATTGCATGCCAATGTGCATTGGCTCGTTTAGTTTACACTCGAAGTAGATTGGTCTCTCTAAGCGAGATACCAATTCGTTGGTCCTCCGATGTGACGTCTCCGTTCCCCTCCTTCAGGGAACGAGGGTTACATACGTAACCGAGACGATCCTTTTTCTATTTAGCACCAAAACTCTGGAATAATCTACCCAACAATGTTCGGGAGGCAAGCACACTCTGTCAGTTTATATCTAGATTAAAGCTCCATCTTTTTAACCTGGCGTACACATAGCACACTAATACACTTCTAATATTCAAATTTGTTAAAGGATCGTTAGACTGCATTAATTAGGTCAAACTGGGAACAGTTCCCATAAAACATGATGGTCTTTTTACATCGTAAGAAGATTGACATCTACACTAATATTAGTCTGTTTCTTCCTTATTCCGAGGTCACCGTAGCCACCAGATCCAGTCCATATCCAGATCAGATGGTGGATCAGCACCTAGAGATGACATCTACAGCTCTGAATGTCAGCGGAGACCAGGACACCTAGATGAGCCCCAGAGACAGATCTCCAGTGAGGACCCCATCATCTAGAAAGCCGTCAGGAAAAGACCACTGGAACCAGTTGAGCCCTTACAATCTGACTCTGCTGCAGTTGGAACAAACTACTGATTTGTCTGGCCTGAGGGGAACTGCCCCAACTGATTCTGGTTTCTCCCAAGGTTTTTTCTCCATTCTGTCACAGATGGAGTTTTGGTTCCTTGCCGCTGTCGCCTCTGGCTTGCTTAGTTGGGGACACTTCATTTCCAGCAATATTGTCAACTTGATTGCACAGATACTATTTAAACTGAACTGAGCTGGACAATGTCATCACTGAATTCAATAATGAAATGCCTTTAACTGAAAATTGAGTGTTTAATCTTGTCATTTTACATTATTGACACCATTTTCCTATCTTGATATTGTGCAGTTGCTTTGTTACAATTTGTATTGTTAAAAGCGCTATATAAATAAAGGTGACTTGACAGACATCGAGTGTTTTCATTGAGATGTATGTCAGAAGAAAGTAAGGGAGAATTTAAAGAATGTTTTAAATAGTCTATTTACCAAAGCATAATATTTTCCCCATTTAAAAATCTGCAGACAAATTCTCCTGAACTATTTTCAGAGGCTGACTTGGGATTCACCTGAGATAGCCTCGGAGGAGAAATGTTGTTTCTTAGCAACATCATTTATATCGACATATTCTTCTCGTGGCCAAAAGTTTAATGCATATACTATAATAATTTATCTTTCGTTTCTATAATAATTAACATTATAAATTCTTAATTCAAAATAAACTATTAATAAATCCATCTCTGATAATTCCAGGTTGCTATGGTCGTGCAGGTTTGTTCACATATACGAGAAATCAATGTTGTTCCCTTAACATAGGATCTCGAGGCCACAACTTCATATTGCATGGCCACGATATAAGGATGTAGTTACTTCAACAAAATTATCTCGTGACCACAACAACACTAAGTGAATCGAATTTGTCCCATCCCGGTCACCGAATTTCTAAAGGGCAGTACTAAATAACTCATGAATTGCTGTACAATTCAGCTAACAAAATAGCTTCCAGTTATCATTATATTAGTATTATCATGTTATGTTTCATCATTCTAGTTTGTGCTTAAGCAATGAAAACAGTACAATGTATTTGGATATGTTTTTTTTTATTATATTTTTTTTTCACAGGATCCACTTTTCCCAGACCCAACCATTCATCTAAAGGACTGTGAAAATGTGACCGAACCACCAGTGACAGTTTCCACAAAATAAATAGAAATGATATGACAGAGGACGAAAGGGGTATTGATATTTCACTGAAATTAGCCTGCTGTACTCACTGTTTAACGCATACATACGGTTGTGGTCAAAAGTTTACATCACATTGCAGAATATGCATAATGTTATTAAACAAAATAATATATATCTTTTTTTATTATTATTATTATTTAGGAGTGGCCTGATGAAGCTACAGTATTTCATTTAACAGAGGTTTATGTTTAGTCTGCAAGTCAGAAATATAGCAGATTTAAAAAAAGGAAAGGTGGTTCATGTTTGTTTTGTGATAGTGTTTCATGAGGCCTATTGTTTGTCCTGAGTAGTTCAACTGCCAGCTTTTGTCATAAAAATCCTCAAGGTCCTGCACATTCTCAGGTTTTGCAGCATCTTTTGCAGATTTGAACCCTTTCCAGCAGGGAATGTAAGATTTCATATCCATCTTTTCACACTGAGGACGATTGAGGGACTCATACATAACAATTACAAAAGGTAAACACATTTACTGATGTTCAAGAAAGGAACACAATACATTAAGAGACACGGGGTATAAGCTATTTGAATATGATGATCAGGTTAAACTACGTATATAGTCTGAAAAGTATAAAAATAAGTATTTTATGTAGCTTCTGAAGGACAGTACTAAAATAACAAATATGAGTTACTCATCATCATCATCATCATCATCATCATCCTGTTCAAAAGTTTACACCCACAGCTCTTAATGTATCGTTGCTTTCTGGAGCATCAGTGAATGTTTTCACAAAAGAGTCTGTTTCTGTCCGTGTCAAGAAATCAGAAACGCCAGGGCACATACAGGGAAACTGCTGGAAACGTGCCGTTTAAGGGTTTGTGCACTGATGTGAAAAGTCCGGAAACATGTCTTTTCATGCAGTGAACCCCATGCAGGGGAGCAATCACCAAGCTATCAGTTAAAACACAGCTAGCCTCACAAGTAAGCCCGTCCTGCCATAATAATGGCTGGAATATAAACACCCTCAGATAGCTAATGAGGTGCCCAATCTGTGTCAGTCCTACAATAGGCTAGCAAAGCACTGTGTTTTTCACCAGAAGCTTACTAGAGGGAGATCCGGATCATCAGTAAATAATTTGCTAAAGAGTGAACACATGAAACATAATTAGTCCAAGACCAAATTATTAGTCATAATTAGACATAATTAATCCAAGACCAAAGCCTGATATAAGCAGCGGCCACAAGACTACAGGGCTGGACACTCCTATCCTCAAATATTGTAGCAGTTCCCTCAAATAAGGCTGCATATTTTCCAAACCATGGAATTGGTACATCTCTTTAAAACCCAGAAGGGAAACAGCACAGTCTGAGCAGGGGCTGTTCACTAAAACCCATTAAGAGGGGGAACAGTCTACTCAGCCTAGACTTAATAAGCAGGATTCAGAGGGACTGCCCACTTAAAACTATCCAGAAGCATGGGTAGGCAGACCACTCCTAAACTCATCCAGCTTAACAGAGGAAGGAACACTACCCATGACAACTTTGGGTACTGAAACACCCTGGAAGAGAAGGCTCGGAATCATCTCTCCCAAGATTATTTAAATAAACTCCTCAAATAAATGAATGGAACACTTTGAAAACACATCAGATCTCAATGGGGAAAATATCATGCTGTATATCTATACTAATATGGACTGGGTAATGTGTTAGGAACAAAGGATGTCACATCATTGGATGGATATTAAAATGATCAATCTACGGAGGACTTAATTCAAAGACACCCCGAAAATCTAAGTGGAAAAATTATGCAGCAGGATAGTTCATTTTTCTGGAATTTCATTTCAATAACTCAAAATCGTATTAATTCGTTTGCATGGCCCCAATGTGCTTGAATGCATGCCTGACATTGTCTGGGCATTTTCCTAATGAGACGATGGACGGTGTCCTAGGGTATTTCCTCCCTGATCTGGACCAGGGCATCACTGAGCTCTTGGACAAATGAGGCCGGGCATGGGAACCCAGGACCCACTGCGCCAGCGAAGGGTCTGACAATGTGTCCAAGGATTTCATCCCGATACCTAATGGCAGTCAGGGGCCATTGACTAGCATGTAGACGTCTGTGCATCCCTCCATGGATATGCCTCCCCAGGCCATCACTGACCCACCACCAAACCGATATTGCTGAATGATGATACAGGCAGGACGTCTGTCACACATGCTCAAGGACAACCTGCTCTCATCTGTGAAAAATGCATGGTGCCAGTGGAGGACCTGCCAATTCTGGTGTTCAATGGCAAATGCCAATTGAGCTCCACAGTGCCAGGCAGTGAGCACAAGGCCCACTAGAGGATGTCGGGCCCTCAGGCCACCCTTATGAAATCTGTTTCTGATTGTTTGGTCAGAAATTCACACCAGTGGCATGCTGGAGGTCATTTTTGTAGGGCTCTGGCAGTGCTAATTTTGTTCCTCCTTGCACAAAGGAGCAGACACCGGTCCTGCTGATGGGTTAAGGACCTTCAACGGCCCTGCCCAGCTCTCCTAGAGTAGCTGCCTGTCTCCTGGAATCTCCTCCATGCTTATAACACTGGGCTAGGAAAAAACAGCAAACCTTCTGGCAATGGCACGTATTGATGTGCCATCCTGGAGGAGTTGGATTGCCAGTGCAACCTCTGTAGGGTCCAGGTATCGCCTCATGCTACCAGTAGTGGCACTGACCCTAGCCAAATGCAAAAATAGTGAAAAACAGTAGGAATTAGTAGGGAAATAAATATCATTTGTTGAGGTTGTCTCATTGTTGCCCATCTAATGCACCTGTTGTTAATTTAATTAACACCAAAGCAGCTAAAACTGATTAACAGCTCCCTCTGCTACTTAAAGGTGGTTAAGCAATTTCTGGTAGCCTATGTTTATATTTGAACTCACCAAAACAAACAAGCCCCTACCCCAAAAGGGTCTCGCCCCTATTTTGATAGCTCTGCCCCACACATATGCAGCCTACGCAACCCAGGCAACAATCAGTTCTGTGAAATAAAGAAAAAACAATGTTACACCATGTCTACATCGGATGCGGGCTGAGCGACAAAATACTATACTAGAAGTCATTTTAATCAGTGATGCTGTCTACACTGGATGCTGTGCAATGACAAATCTCTGACAGAAAACTGCTGCTGCATTCTATTTATGATGTGCTGACACAAATTTCAAATTATTTTCAATGGTTGCTGTATCGCGTCCAGTGTAGGCAGATTTTAGCTGTTACGGCACTTGCGTCCAGTGTAGACACAGTGTTACTAACCTATCGAGAAGAAACAAAGCAACCTCGGTGTGCGATTGCAGGCCTTCCGCTCATTGAGTTCCCTATCAGTCAGTCACGTTCGACGTAACGTCAGTGTGACTGACTAATGGGATCTCGCCCGAGAGCCCAATCACCTTTGAGTGTTAACAAAACAAGCCAATGACAGTTGGCGTGCGTGTTTCGCCACGCGCACCCCATCCTGCGGTGCGGGTATAAAAGGAGAGCGCATGCAAACGCACAACAGCTTTTCACTTCAGAGCCGAGCCTTTCAGCGAATCTCCCAGAGTGTTTGTAAGACAGCAAACGGCGTTGGTGTTACGGCGCATCAGCGGAGGTTGCTGTCCAGTGCTGCTTCTGACGGCGTGCTGCAGCTCTTCATTCTGCGGTCGCGCTGCAACCTCCCCTGGGCGCTTCAGCGCTTTTAAAAGAGTGTTTTCTAAAAGAGCAAATCTAAAAGAGCTCCACAAGCGACAGGCATCTTTTTAAAGATGGCTTCCCGCTCGTGTGTTTCTGGATGTGGTCGTTTCCTGGCTTCATCTGATGGTCACGATCGCTGTCCCTCGTGCTTGGGCTATCAGCACGCTGAGGCAGCGCTCGTGGATGAGCCATGTTCTCATTGCGGGAACATGACCATCGCGATGCTGCATTCCAGATACCTCCTCGCCAAACGAAGGGGTATCCCCCTCGCCCTGCCCCGTTCTAGCTCCTCCGGGTTTCGGAGGGCTACTTCGGCTCATGGTCAGGGTGATTTGAGGATTACATTGAGAGCTTCCCCGTCGAGTATGTCTCCACGGGCCTCTCACTCCTCTAGCGCATTGCACCATCTGGCGTTCCCGGACGAGCTCAGCATCTCGTTCGGAGCACCAGCAGATGACAGGACGTCGATCGCTGCATCGGGGGATGAGCTAGGTTCTGGAGATGACGATTCGGCTGCGCTGCCTCCGTCAGGAAGAGTAGCGTTGCCCGAGTCAGATCCAGAACTGACTGCTATGCTTTCCCGGGCCGCTGAGAGCGTCGGGCTGCACTGGGGGCCTCCCCCTTCTCCCGAGCGCTCAAGGCTGGGCGATTGGTTCCTGGGGGCGCAGGCCGATCGCCGGCAACCGCCTCCGGTTCCTTTCTTCTCGGAAGTGCATGAGGAGGTGACTAGGTCTTTGAAGGCACCTTTTTCTGCCCGAAACAGGCCTAATGCCTCCTCCGTCCTCACCACCCTCGACGGTGGAGCGGCCCAAGAGATCCCGAGATCCCCCCAGTCGAGCGCGGTATTGCCATGCAGCTCTGCCCGCAAGGCGCCGCCGCCTGGAGGGGTAATCCACGCCTTCCGTCCAAGGCCTGTATGTTCTCGTCCGCTCTAACGGCCAAGGCTTGCGGTGCTGCTGGACAGGCCACTTCCACCCTGCACGCCATGGCCCTCCTGCAAGTCCACCAGGCCAAGGCGTTAAAGCAGTTGCACGAGGATGGTGCTGACCCAGGTGTGTAGCAGGAACTGCGCACAGCGACAGACCTTGCCCTAAGGGCGACGAAAGTCACAGCGCGGGCCCTGGGTCAGACGATGTCCACATTAGTGGTCCATGAGCGCCACCTGTGGCTGACATGAGGAGTCCAACAAGCATCGCTTCCTGGACTCCCCGATCTCCCAGGCCGGCCTATTCGACTTTGCCCACCAGTTCTCGGAGGCGTTTCGTCACATCCTGCCCCGGCGGTCCGCTGCTGTCTCCACCCCACCGCCGGCTGCAGCCCCTCCATCTTCTCGTCGCCGAGGGCGCCCTCCTGCTGCCTCCACCTCCGCTCCAGCTCGGCCACAGCAGCAGCCTACACAACAGCCGCAGCGTGGAGCTGGCCGCAGGAAAGCGGCGCAGCCCGCCTCCACCCCTGCCAAGCCCGTGAAGCGCCAGGGCAGGCGGCGTCCCTGAGACGGGCGACCCGGAGCCTCTGGATCCTGCTCTTCAGGAGATGGTGACCGCACCACTCCTTTCCCCGGAGGAGGGCCGGGTGGAGAATCTTTTGTTTCCTTTTTTGTTCTGTTCTGCCACTGGCCCCCGGGCCCAAGTTCAAGGGCATTCGGTTCACCTCAGTGTTGAACAAGGATGCCCCTGTCTTGCGTGCAGAAGTCGCGGTAAAACTGGCGAAGGACGCGATAGAGCCGGTCCCTCCAGCCGAGGTAAAGTCAGGGTTCTACAGCCCCTACTTCATCGTACCCAAGAAAGGCGGTGTGTTCTGAATGCTTTCTGAACCGGGCCCTTCACAAGCTCCCGTTCAGGATGTTGACGCAGAGACGCATCTTTCAATGCATCCGTCCCTTCGATTGGTTTGCAGCGATCGACCTGAAGGACGCCTGCTTCCATGTCTCGGTGCTCAGTCACCTCAGCCGGTTGGGGCTTCAGGTCAACTGGGAAAAGAGTAAACTCTCCCCTACGCAGAGGATCTCTTTTCTCGGTATGGAGTTGGACTCGGTCAACCTCACAGCATGTCTCTCAAAAGAGCATGCTCAGTCAATGCTGAGATGCCTGGAGTCTTTCCAGTGCAAGAGGGCGCTGAAACACTTTCAGAGGCTCCTGGGGCATATGGCTTCCGCATCCGCTGTCACGCCCCTCGGATTGCTTCATATGAGACCACTTCAGCATTGGCTTCATGACCGGGTCCTGAGATGGGCATGGCGCCACGGCACGTACCGGGTCAGTCACCCCGTCCTGCCGCCACACCTTTAGCCCATGGTCGGACCTTGCTTTTCTTCGGGCAGGAGTTCCCCTAGAGCAAGTGTCCAGGCATGTAGTTGTTTCAACAGATGCCTCTACCACGGGCTGGGGGGCCATGTGCAACGGGCATGCAGCTGCGGGGCTCTGGACAGGGCCCCAGCTGCAGTGGCATATCAATTGCCTCGAGTTACTGGCAGTATGGCTTGCTCTGCGCTGCTTCAAAATGCTGCTACACGAGAGAATGGCGACTCGATAATTTACATAGCCTTCCTTATATGGCATCAACCCTCATTTGAAAGCTTAGAGCATCTTCTTTACAATGAATACCATAACTTTTGGTTTTATGATACATAAAGTAGTACAATTAAGCTTAGAATTGTATATGAAGAGCTCTTTTCCAAAACGCTATAAATCCATTTTAATAGTTTTCATGAAATTTTTTTTTTTTTTATCTAGACCCATACATTTTGTTAATATTCAATTTATCCTGTTAAAATGGTCTGTTGGCTCAGTCTGAACATGTTAAACAATGATTGTTAAATGAAACAACAATATTGTCGATTATAAATGCAAAGTCTTTTTTTTTTTTTACACTACAAGTCCATCCTTTTTTTTTATGTTGGTTTATGTCTTAAAAAAATAAAATAAAAATAGAACATGCAACATATGACATCAGGGACTCATACTATAAACCGGTCGCACCAGCCTTGTGTTGATGTAACCCCCCCGGGTCCGCACGATCACACCGAGCGGGTCTCGAACCTGGGTTTCCGGCGCGGGAGGCCAGCGCTCTAACAAGAAACGCCAAAGGCTACAACCTCTAGAGTGCCTCTTTTTGAGGTCAGGAGAGTGAGGTTTACACACCGCCTTTACTGGCATACACATCTGTTACATTGACATCCCACAGTGGGTATTAACACGCCACCTGAGAACCTTATTTTTTTGTCGTTTTTTGGGATTTTCTTTGTCCAGTCTGCGTTTTCTACCCCCAGGTGTAGGTCTCACTGGCTCATCCAGGCCATCAAAAGTGTTATTAGAGTTTAAAGCACTCATTTTGAAGACTGAGCACAAACAATCGCTTCAAAGCGTCGTCATGTTGGATTGCATCTAACGAATTCTGATTGATCGAGAGGATATATCGCATTTAGGCTAAAAACAGGTTCGGCGCTTATAGCGGTTTGGAAAAGAACTGCATTATGCAGTACATTTTAAACAAGCAAATATAGCGATTTGGCATGAAACATTGATGGAGCAGTGAATAGGTTCAGTACACAGCAAAATGGCATGACGAACTATTTTTTTTTTAAATTTGGCGTTTATCGTGTTTTGGAAAAGAGCTCTTCATATGTTCCACACACAAATTTTTGCCTAACGAGTGCCAAGACTTTTTCCAAAAAATTCGTATTTATTATTATTTTTTAAATACAGTCAAGTCATACATCACAAGAAAGCTCTTATTTTTAGAAATCTGACTATATAGATTATTTAATTGTGTGACAATCACAGATCGAATTATCTGCGATGTCTTTTTTATCACCTTTTCACAAACTATGTTTTTGTAATATTCCTACTCTTATTACTGCTTCAGTCGGCCGCAAACAGCCACAAACTCTATATTATCTTTTGGATTAGGATCTCTTCTTTCAAACGAGACCATTTTCATGTTTCTGCGTACTCCCAAAGCTGAGAAATCGTGTGTTCCAGACGCACACCAGAGACGCCTTGCCAAAACACAGCTCTTCGAATCATATGCGCTCGGTTGAAAGCGCCTCTGATTATCTATAACTCTATGCTACTCTGAGTCAGAAGGGGCGGGGCACGCACATTGAGAGAGCGTGTCTGGTAGTGCGCTGAGGCTGTTTCCACTTTTGGGAAATGTAGTTCTTGGATTGTTTTGAAGACGGATATGGTGCAGTGGAAGGCAAAACACATTGGCGTTGCAGATGAAGCAATCTTTGGATATAAAAATATAAGTTATAGATGATGAAGAGCGATCAGCTGCACCGTGTAGAGAAGAGGACGCGCATCTGGTGAGCATTTATGAGCACTTTGAGTGGGTTTGCTCCGGTTTTTTATCAAATCGTTATAGTGAGAGCGTGATAGCATGGCTAACAGTCTGAAGGACACTATTGATAGAAATGCGTTGTACAGTATGCATTTCGGTGAATATACAGTAAATAGACATGGATTATTACAGTGCAGTGTGGATGAAAAGATATTTGTTTGTTTGACGTTCTGAAGGGCAGAGAGCCATGACAGACAGCTTTAGCAACACGGAGGAGCTGTTAGTTTGTGTCCAGGGGCAACAGATGATGGAGACCAATGATGCAAGTTACAGATGAACAGGTGAGCTGATGCTCCAAACAGTATACCAATACAGAATGCACATAAATGGAATGTTATAAAGCTGGAAGAAGCTGGATTCTATTTTAGATTGTGATAAAGTAAATATATTTTATAATTTATACAGTCTTGTGTCTCCTGAAATAATAAATCTGATAATATAAAACACAAAATGTGAAATTTTCTCCAATTTGCTTATACAATTTTGTACATTACTACTTAGAAGAACATAAAAATGAAACATCATTCCATCAATAATCAAGAAAAGTGCTTATGGCACATAGTAAAATAGGATTCTGGGTGTAATGTGTTTTATATAGCCTGTTTTTGCAAAATGACACTTGTAGATGCAAAATATGACAATTTCACTCACTTCATTCATCCACTGTTTGGAAGCTGTTATTTGAAAAATTATTTTCTCTGGTACATTTTGGCATCTAGTGGCATCAAACAAAGTAAGTTGCAAAGAGCAGGCCCTAATAGATCCTTTATTACAGATTTTCAACAAAAAATGTTTTTAGTGTTTATTGTAATATTTGAAACATATATAATGCTATTTATAAAGAGTTGCACTCATGATATAATTAAAAGGGTTTCCTTTAAAATGAAACATGTTTTTTTGTATTTCCTCCTCTGTATGTGTGTAGGATAAACATTTGAATTTGAGTGTGAGAATTTAGGCGAAAATTCCCCAAAACGCCCATGAGCTTAAGTAGTTTTTAAAGAGGGCGTGTGGATCCTGCAGATAAAAGCAATCACCGGTAGCTGAAATAAACTGGAAACAGAAGAAATCGGGCCGTGAGACACTAAAACGTTTAGTCTTCTTCACTCAGAGTGAAGAACTTGCAAGCCTACGACATGTTTAGATATGCAGGTGTGAGCATAAGTGTGATGTCAAAAAGGATTGGCTCAGAATCGGCAGAATGACCGGTCTTTGACGATCATGTGGAAAATCGGCCCCTGGCCAGTCGATCGGTGCATCTCTATTCCTTAGACATTTCTAGCATGCTCTCAGATTTATTACATAAACTTATATTATATTTGCTCATTAAAGAGAGCAGATTAAAATTTTATATTTTACCAGATAACTTTTTCATCTCCTCCTTGCAGAAATCCTCCAGTTTCTGTCTCAGCTGACAGACAAATTCTCTCACACCATCAAAGGAAAAGAGGAAACCAACAGAGATGTTTTCTGTAGATTCAGGAGGAGCTGAGTGAGACTGAAGAAGACTCTGCAGGAATAAAAATGGATAAACGAGAAATAAATCCAAGAAGAACATAACTGTAAATACAAATATGATGTATCCTACTCATAAAATATTTATTAATAGTTTACACAGTCACTTTTGAAGTTTAAGCAAACATGACATGGATAAAAAATTGTTTTAATAAAAAACAAATTTTTACTAGTGAAACATGTTAAGCTACCCGCTTAAATTTTTTTACATTTGTGATTCTTCATTAAGAGGAGATGTTTAAACATATTTAAGACAATTATATTAACAATTCATAATTTGGTAAATAAAATGTTTAATGTTATAATGGATAATAGGCTCTATTAGTAGCATGTTTCATTACATTTATATTTAGTCATTTAGAAGACGCTTTTATCCATAGCGACTTACAAATGAGGACAATGAACCAATCAAAATCAACAAAAGAACAATGATATGCAAGTGCTATGACAAGTCTCTTTTTATTTAAATAAAAATAAAACCGATATAATCGGAAAAAGAATATAGCAAGCTAGTGTTAGATGCCTTTTTTTGTTAACTGCATAATATATATACACTCACCGGCCACTTTATTAGATACACCTGTTCAATTGCTTGGTAACACAAATTGCTAATCAGCCAATCACATGGCAATTAGGCATCTAGATTTGAAAACGACTTGCATCAGTTCAAACTGAGCAACAGAATGGGGAAGAAAGAGGATTTAAGTGACTTTGAACGTGGAATGGATGTTGGTGCCAGACGGGCTGGTCTGAGTATTTCAAAAACTGCTGATCTACTGGAATTTTCACACACAACCATCTCTAGGGTTTACAGAGAATGGTCCGAAAAGAAAAAAATATCCAGTCAGCAGCAGTTGTGTGAACGAAAATGCCTTGTTGATGTCAGAGGTCAGAGGAGAATGAGCAGACTGGTTAGAGATGACAGAAAGGCAACAGTAACTCAAATAACCACTCGTTACAACCAAGGTATGCAGAATACCATCTCTGAACACACAACATGTCAAACCCTGAAGCAGATGGGCTACAGCAGCAGAAGACTCCGCTCCAGCACCCGGTGTGGTCTTCTGCTGCTGTAGCCCATCTAAGAACAGGAAACGGAGGCTACAATTCACACAGGCTCACCAAAATTGGACAATAGAAGATTGGAAAAACGTTGCCTGGTCTAAAGAGTCTCGATTTCTACTGCGACATTCAGATGTTAGGGTCAGAATTTGGTGTAAAGAACATGAAAGCATGGATCCATCCTGCCTTCTCTCAAAGGTTCAGGCTGGTGGTGGTGATGTAATGGTGTGGGGAATATTTTCTTGGCACACTTTGGTGTACCAATTGAGCATTGTTAAAACGCCACAGCCTACCTGAGTATTGTTGCTGACCATGTACATCCCTTTATGACTACAGTGTACCCATCTTCTGATGACTACTTCCAGCAGGATAATGCGCCATGTCACAAAGCTCAAATCATCTCAGACTGGTTTCTTGAACATGACAATGGGCCTCATTCATGAAACACGAGCAGAGCGATTTTTTTTTGTGTAAATCGTTCGTAAAGCTGTTCTGACGTAAATTTTCTGATTTATGAAAATGTTTGTATTTTGAAAACGTTAGTTGGTACGAAATAAATTTACACCTGCTCCGGACCACGTGTAAATGGTGCGTAAAACATCTGAATGATTTGGTCATTGATGGCGCTACATTTTAATCAAACTATTTACCTTACATAATCACATATGTATCACGCAGCAGTTTTATACAAAAAATATTTTTTACAGACCTGAGCGTGGTATGGTGCCTCCATGGTCGCCTATCCAAAACATGTTCATACATGTGGCTGCAGTTGCAAAGCGACAGGAACTAATTCAACATGTCTTAGAGTGTATGTATGCAATTAAAAACAAGCACACAAAATAGTTTCAGTAAACTTTATTTTTTATGTTTAATTACATCACATATTTCTCGGATGCTTGTATTTATTCCTTTTAACGTGTTATTTATTGCCAACACAGCTTGGCAAATTTTGTCTTGCTTATCCAGCACTTCTTGCTTTAAAACCGTCTGTGCAGCGCCAACACTGCGGGATGGTGCGGAATATACTACTGATCCAGTCATGCCGTGGGATGAACGGGTCTAATTGCCGCTTCAGTGTTCTCATGGGCGGACACAGTTGGCATTTGTCTGCCTTTACAAAGAATAAAAAAATGAGAAACAAAATCAGTTGAAGAGTGCATTTCCTCTAAAATTATTAGATCTCTTAGTTTTAACACTTTACAAATTGAACTAAATTATTTAATAAAACATAGCCTTTGCATCTGATTGTGACAAAGTGTTTTCCTGCAAGGGGGGTTCATCAATGTCACCATCGGGAATTTTACCTGACAGAGAGGGTTACAATTATACTGATGATGAGTTCATCGTATGCAGATACCAGTGGCGGCTGCTGGTCTTTCAAAGAGGGAAGCTAATTTTCGGGCAACATCATAAAATGTACCATTTATTTGCGTAAATTCTGCCCAACATTCCTTTTCAAGATAATGCTCTAGCCTACTTTATGTATGAATGAATGAATGAATGAATGAACAAACGATCTAAAAAAAGATATTAAACTCGAAATATGGGAATTAGGTTGAACTGAAACAAGGAATGTGGTGTATAATTGTGTGAAATGTATGATGAAAATTGACTAGCAATTTCACCAAGCAAATACCAAGAAATAGGTTGCAGTAGTTTGTCTTTCGACTACACTTGCAAAATCCGCGATGGGACTGAGCGCGAATAGCTTCAGCGTCAGCGACTTTTATAGTACAAAATCGCTGTCAATCAAAAGGAGATGCAGTCTTTCGACAGACCCTCCAATCATCACGCAGAAGCCCAGAGTCCAGGCCAGCCCACTCCTCCATTCACCCCAGAGACGCTGAGCGTCCGTGGGCGGACATAATCGCAGCATTTATCCAATGACCATCTAGTATCGAAGAACTGAAAAACTGTTCAAATCAGCCCCATTGAAGTCAATGGACGCTAGGCTTCAACAGGAAGTGCACTGACGCTACGGAATGTAGGAGAAGCAATCGAGTCAGCCGAACAGCTATATGTAGCTGATTCTGAACCAACTGTCGTCTTCAGATGAACGTGTTGAACGCATTTTAATTTTAACACAATAGTACATATTTGACCATTAATTGTTTGACATTATAGGGGAAGCCGAGCTTCCCCTGCAGTCTTAAAGAAATCCCCACTGGCAGATACACTCGATGATGATGGTGGCCCTCCTCCTGTTTGTATACGATTTTGTCGAAATTAAGTAATGCGTTTTTTGCAGTCAAGCTTCATGTCGAACCATTTCCCTTTTAACTTCCAGGACTGTTCGATTAACAGATTAAACTGCATTAACAGCATCTGTAATGTGCTTCCAAGCTTCCTTTTTTTTAGGACCTGATACTCCAGTATGTACGCATGAAAATAAAATGTTGCGTTTTGAATGCACTTCCGATATTAAAACTTCAATTTCTGCATCTGAGAAATTCATCTCGATCTTCATATTGAAATCCTTATTTTAGTTTGATAATATGATGCCCATATATAGTTGTCAGTCAGAATTCATAGGCGGGGATTATGCTAATTGTGAATGAACCTATTTACTAAAGATTGGAATTAAATAACATACACATGTTTAACTATCAAATCGGACGTTTACGAAGCATTTGTGAATCCGGAGGAGAGTTTTCGGGAAGGTCCGTTTTATGCACAAATTACTCGGAATGTACTCATATATTTACGAATGTTTCATGAATGAGGCCCAATGAGTTTACAGGTGCATCTCAATGAATTAGAATGTCGTGGAAAAGTTCTGAAGCAGTTTAAGTCTTTGGTTCTTTTAATTTGTGATGATTTTGCACATCAGATTTAACAAAAACCCACTAATTCACTATCTCAACAAATTAGAATACTTCATAAGTAATAAAAAATAAAATAAAAATTCTGGAAAGTATGTTAATTTACTGTATACAGTATGTACTCAATACTTGTATGGGCTCCTTTTGCTTTAATTACTGCCTCAATTCGGTGTGGCATGGAGGTGATCAGTTTGTGGCACTCCTGAGGTGGTATGGAAGTCCAGGTTTCTATAACAGTGACCTTCAGCTCATCTGCATTTTTTGGTCTCTTGTTTCTCATTTTCCTCTTGACAATACCCCATAGATTCTCAATGGGGTTCAGGTCTGGTAAGTTTTCTGGCCAGTCAAGCACACCAACACCATGGTCATTTAACCAATTTTTGGTGCTTTTGGCAGTGTAGGCAGGTGCCAAATCCTGCTGGAAAATGAAATCAGCATCTTTAAAAAGCTGGTCAGCAGAAGAAGTGCAGAAAGTGTCTAAACAAGATGTAAGAGTGGAGCTAAAAGTAGCACAGTTAGCATCAAGAGATGCGAACTGTTTAGGGCAGGGGTGTCAAACTCAGTTCCTAGAGGGCCGCAGCCCAGCAAAGTTTAGTTCCAACCCTGCTCCAACACACATACCATGTAGTTTTCAAATAAGCCTAAATGATTAGATTAGCTGGATCAGATGTGTTTAATTAGGGTTATATCTAAACTCTGCAGGGCTGTGGCCCTCTAGGAACTGAGTTTGACACCCTTGATTTAGGGGGAGGAAGCGAAGATGAAACCATAGCGTATAGCCAGGAGGGTGAGAGTGAGCGTAGGTTACGTCAAAAGATGACATGTGGAGAGTTATATGTTGTGTCAGGAACCATGTTGAGGTTAAGAGTGAGGAGGAAGCGATCGTAGTTGTGCAGTGGAGTAACCAGCACATGATCAGCGATGCAGTGTCGTGTCTAAATAAAGTCCAGTTGGTTGCCTGATTTGTGGTTAGCTATAGTTAACACTCTCTTGAGATCAAAAGAGGCAAGCAGAGTGTGGAAGTCTACAACCTGAGGTTTATCTAGGTGAATGTTGAAGTCTAATTCTCATCTAATTCATCCAATAAGTTACCTTCTGGTCCTGGGGGTCGATAAGCAACTATAAATGGATTTTAAAAGGGTGAGTAATACCAAAGTCCTTTTAAGACAAGTCATGTAACTCGGCGGGCATCTTTGAAACGTCTCTCAGGCATGCAAGTGCAGCTCTTATCTCTTAGAATGTGGAAACATCAAATTCTCCCAAACTGTTCACCAAGCTTAAGATTACATTTCATATTTGAAATCACCAGTGAAATCTGTCAAACTGTCAGACAAATCATTTAATTTTAATCGTAAAATAAGTAGTTATACAATTATATTTTAAGCTATTAAAAAAAACACAAAGTAGGCTATAGTGGCATTCATTACAAACAGCAAACATCAAGCAAAACTGAAATGGCATTGGGCTCACGAGCATCTCTCATTTGACAATATTTTTTCCATTATTGCCATATTTGTAACATTTGTTTGCTAAACTATTATTAATTAAATGTAGCAAAACAAGGCTTTACACTTCACACATAATTGAATATCCGTGTAAAATCCTTCAGAGAAATGTTTGTTTGGGTGCTTTACAGCGGACCTTTTTAAAATAAACAGTGCAACTTTTATGTTTGGTTGACTGAACTTTAGTTTGATGATGAATGGCTGGCAATTTCAAGAAATAATGTTGTTTGTGTGTGCTTGAGGTTCCTGTGTGATCAGATTGATTAAAGAGAATAAAGATGTAGCCTAAAGAAAATAAATAAAATGCATTGTCACAAAACGAGCCTATATTTGTTGCACAGTATTTTTTTTACTTTTGTTAATCTGTTAATTATATTATAGCTTATTATATATGTTGTGTGGTTCTATTTATTTTATTCCTTTTATAGACTTAATATCTGTTTTTCTCCATTCACAGGAGTGCTGCAAGTGTGTGATGCGATGATGTGTGAATCCTCGTAGTCTGTGGTTACGCTGCAATTTGCAAATAAAGCTAAAGCCCTGAATATTTTAGTTTTTTAAAGACATTCTAATGATACTGGTCAGTGATCGACTAATGAGCTTCGAGGAAAATAACCTAAATGAACTAAAGGCTGACATTCTACAATTCTCCACCAGATTTTTATGCTGTCCGCATGTTCAGGCTAAAAAAAAACAGAAGTGAGATTTGATTGAGCCGCTGCTCACATCCATATTGATAAATTCCAAGTTTGGCATTGAAACAACCATGCGCCCACTTTTCTGTCATACATTCGTTTCATAAATGAGAACCATTTAGTCTTTATTTGCTACAGCAAATGTGTTTGATAAACACACCATCACAGCAGTCAGTAAAGACAAAATAATTGTAATAAGAGTTAAGAGCCCAACTAATTAAAACCCTAATCACCAGTATGGTGACATTAAATAAAACAAACGCTAGATTTAAACCCCTGTTAATGCTCAATAAGAACTGCTGTAGACCTCTAAAAGAAAATGTAAATCTGGTTAGTAATGAGTGAGGCAGGCAATGCTGTTTGTGGAGTTGTTTAATCCTCCTTTGCTAAGATCTTCAGAGATTTAATGTATTTTATCTTCAGTTGATTTCATCTTAGGCTGTGGCTTAAGTCAGTTGTAGTTCTTGAGTTTCTATTTGTCTCCTTTTTTCTGTTATTTTCTTTCTTTCTTAATAACAAGGTTAAACACGCTGAGATGACTCTATAAATAGTATATGAAGATTTTGTGGCATAGAAAAGGTCCAATGTGGTTTATTTATTTGCTGACATGTGGCATTGCTATGGTGTGATGCGTGGTTTGCGAATGGTAGCAAGAGGAGGGATATGGAAAAACATAGTAAGAGTTGGTCATAAAAACTGAAACAGAAGTGATGCAAGGTGTGGAAAAGAGGACGAATTATAAGCAACATTTATGTCCGTTGCCAGTGTCCCTGCATGGTTGAGTCGCATGGTAGAGTCAATGGTCTTTACACTCTTCGGTCTTCACACGAGGGCTACCGCGGTATACTAATCTTTTATATACCCGTCTGACAAAACCGAAATTGAATTAAGCTGTACACACTTAACCGTTTATCACAACAAAGGACCAAGTGTAGCCGTTTTACTCTGGTGAAGGTTTTATTCAATAAATGCGATGTTGATGATGGATGTCTCAAGGTTTTTCATCCTGCAGAAAAACAGCACAAATTAATTATTTGGACACACGTCTCTCCCTTTCACTCAGGCTCTCAGTAGCAGAGCGAGATATAATACAATAATAAACCACAGAATAAAATAGCCAACAAAATACAAATCATTGTTACATGGCATATAAGGTATTATATTGTGTATGTAGATGTCCTATACGAAGAATATAATTTATGCACTGCTTACTCAAATCAGTATACAATAATCTGTGCAGTTGTAAGCAAAGGTCAAAGTTTGCAACATCTGCGGGCACTTTTGCTTGCTCCTTGGTGGCAACGTCCTGATCATTTTAACCAGGGTTCTGTTAAATCTTTCAACATGACCATTGCCTATCGGGTGATATGTGGTCGTTCTGGACTTCTTCACACCAGTAACTTCCAGGAGTTTGCAAATCAGTTGGCTTTAAAATGTGCCACCTTGATCTGAATGGACATTCCACCGAAACAGTTGTTGAAGATCTAAGACTTGCAAGAACGGCTTCCAAGTCTTCATTACTTATATTGCTGGATCTGTCTGTTGCTTTTTATACGGTCAACCACCAGATCCTCCTGTCAACCATATTGAGAAAGGGCATCTCAGGAACCACACTCCAGTGGTTTGACTCTTACCTCTCAGATAGGTCCTTCAAAGTATCTTGGAGAGGTGAGGTATCCAAGTCGCAACATCTAGCTACAGGGGTGCCACAGGGCTCAGTTCTTGGACCACCTCTCTTTTCTGTCTACATGGCTTCACTAGGTTCTGTCATACAGAAACATGGCTTTTCATATCACTGCTATGCTGATGACACTCAACTCTACCTCTCATTCCATCCTGATGATCTGACGATAGCTGCTCGTATCCCAGCATGTCTAGCAGACATTTCTTGCTAGATGAAGGACCATCACCTTCAACTCAACCTAGCTAAGACAAAACTGCTTGTGGTTTCAGCAAACCATCGTTTCATCACAATTTCACCTTCCAATTAGGCTCATCAACCATAACTCCTTCAAAAACAGCCAGAAACCTTGGAGATATGATTGATGATAAGCTGAATTTCACAGACCACATTACTAAAACTGCCCAGTCCTGTAGATTTGCATTATATAATATTAAGAAGATCAGAACCTTTCTCTCTGAACATGCAACACAACTCCTTCTTCAGGCTCTTGATCTGTCCAGACTTGACTATTGCAATGCTCTCTTGGCAGATCTTCCAGCCAGTTCCATCAAACCTGTACAATTAATCCAAAATGCTGCTGCAAGATTAATCTTTAATGAGCCGAAAAGAACGCACGTCACACCTCTGTTCATCAATTTGCACTGGCTACCAATAGCTGCTCGCATTAAATTCAAGGCATTAATGTTTGCCTACAGAACCACCTCTGGCTCTGCACCCCTTTACCTAAATTCATTACTTCAGACTTATATGCCCTCTAGAAGCTTGCTTTCTACAAGTGAACGACGCATTACTGTACCATCCCAAAGAGGCACAAAATCCCTTTCACTGACTTTTTCATTTACTGTTCCCATCTGGTGAAATGGCCCAACTCAATCCGAGCAGCTGAATCCTTACCCATCTTAAAGAAACGGCTAAAAACACATCTCTTCCATCTTTATTTGACCCTCTAACTCTAGCACTCTCTATTCTAAATGTATAATTCTTTTTATTTAAAAATAACACAAACATTTGACCCTCTATCAATTGCATATTTATTCTCCAACTGCTAGCTTTTCTTGTAAAATTTACACTAAGTTTAATTTTTCTATATTTTACACACTAGTTTTCTGAAAAAAAAAATCCTTCCTATGTGTTAGGCTAACCAGGGGCCCGTTTCAGAAAGGAGGTTAAGTGAAAACTCTGAGTATGTTAACCCTGAAATGAGGGAAACTCTGGGTTTTCTGTTGTAAAATGGGAGGTTTGTCAAACCCGAGAAAGCAGGGTAAGTCAAGCCCGTTTCTGAAAGAGAGATAACTTATACTCAGAGTCAATTACCATGGTAACTTACTCCATGAACCTAACCTGGTCGGGAGCAGGTTTTCTTCGGTAAACCCGGAGTTCCTTTCGGTCTCCTCTCCCTTTTTATAGTTTTAGCGAGGTTTAAATGCCTAATTCAAACTGCAAAATTGATTTTCTTACTGAGTATTTTTTGTCTTATTTCAAGTACAAATATCTAAAAATTTAAAATTATATATGAAAAAATTGTCAATATTTAGTCTTGTTTCCTGGGGGATTTTCTTTTTTAAGTGCATTTTACATAAAACAAGTAAAATTGTCCACCATTAGGTAAGAAAAATTATCTTAATGCAAATGGAAACAAGAATATGTTTAATGTCTCACCCCATTGGAAGATAATTAGCAAAATAGGAAAAATGCACTTTAAAACATCGGAGATGCAGAGCACATTATAAGTCCTGTTTGCAGATTTTAAGGAAAGTGTGCATCGCTCTCATACTCATTCTGATCATTTGTCCTGGGCACAAATCCGTCAAAGAGGAGTTTCACAGGACTGTAGGTCAGTGGTGAAAAAATCGGTTTAAATGAGGCTAATCTGATAAATGATGTTCACTTGAGAACATCTTTCTGTGACATCTGGAAGTAACGCTGATTTAGCCACCTCGTAAAATATGTACGGATTGCCGTGAGATCGGGCTGGAAGTAATGTGGTTGGATGCATTGATGACAAGCATATCTCCACCATCATCGCACCTTCTGAAAATGAAACCAATTACTGTATGGAATGGAAGGATGCCAGATGGAGGGGTAGTACAAGCCGTAACCACCTCCACTGCTGTTAAATAAACAAATTATTCACTTTTTTATCATCTTTATTTCCTAATACAAAAGCAAAATGTATTCTTTTTACTTTTGGATTTGAGAATTCTTCCAATACTTGACCACCTCCTCTTCATCTGTCAGTGGTGCTGGTTCTCCCTCTGCCTTCTTGCTGTCGTCAAGTCAGTAGTTAATTGTATTACTCTAATTGAGAAATGCAACAGGTTGGATTAGAGAATATTTAACTATGTGAAAAGAGTGTTTGACTATGTGGAAAAAGCTGCAGCGCATTGAAATAGACATTGAATGACATTTAATGTAAAATGTTTGTAAAGTCATTAAGCCCACACATATGAACCTTTCATGCTTAAAGCTTTACCTTGATTTAATTGTGTTTTTATACTTCATTTTTAGCTGCTGCACGTTCTTGTTTTATTTTTCCATATTTTTACTTTTTTGTGGCCGTGGGATACCATTAAAATGAATATGTTCAATAATTTACAGTTTTCACCTCTGATAT
This sequence comes from Gymnocypris eckloni scoliostomus, assembly GCA_027564155.1. Taxonomy (NCBI): domain Eukaryota; kingdom Metazoa; phylum Chordata; class Actinopteri; order Cypriniformes; family Cyprinidae; genus Gymnocypris; species Gymnocypris eckloni. The sequence continues at coordinate 100,201 of JAJHNS010000031.1, forward strand.
TATAACAGATATTAAGTTATTGACAGTTATTAAGAGTTAAAGTTACACATTGACGGAAGTACACACACTGACGTCTTTTTGGAGGGAGCTGTTGCCATGGTGAATCGTAACTTCGGTGCTCTGCTGATCATGACTTTTCATAGTCATGGTGCACGCGCTTAACTCAGAGTCAACCTACTTAGAGTTGAGTAAACTAACACAATTCAGCTGTTCTGTAACCGAAAACTCAGAGTTTCCCATCTCAGAGTAACTCAACTCTGAGTTCAAGTTTAAACTCAGAGTTGGTTGAACCTCCTTATTGAAACGGGCCCCAGGACTTGTAATAGCACTTGCATGTTGTTGCTCTTTTTTTGGTTTTGATTGCTTCTATAATGTCCTCATTTGTAAGTTGCTTTGGATAAAAGCATCTGCTAAATGACTAAATAAATAAAACCGAAGGTGTAGGAGTGTGTTTCATGATCAACAAGAAATGGTGTGACCCCAGGAATATCTCCATTCTGTCGCGCTCCTGCTCGCCTCATCTGGAATATCTATCCATTATCTGCCACCCATTCTATCTGCACCACGAGTTTTCATCGATCATTGTCTCTGCTGTTTACATTCCACCACAGGCAGACACTGGCTTGGCTTTGTCTAAGCTTCGATGTGCTCAGCGGCTACATTAAAAAACACCCTGACGCTGCCTTTATCATTGCGGGGGACTTTAACAAAGCCAAACTCAGGCAGGTCATGCCGAACTTTTACCAACATGAATACTGTCCAACTAGAGGACCGAATACACTGCATCATTGCTAGACTCCATTTAAAATTGCCTACAATGCCCGCTCACTACCGTCTTTTGGCAAATCGGACCATGCAGCCATTTTCCTCACACTGGAATATAAACAAAGGCTCGTTCAGCAACCCCCGGTGGAGAGAGTAGTGATGCGTTGGTCCCCCCACTCTGAAGCTATGCTACAGGCTGCTCTTGATGACATAGACTAGGACATGTTCCGGGCGAGTTCATCTGACATCAGCGAGTTCACGGATGTAGCATTAAGCTTTGTCAACACGTTAATTGAGCAAGGTACTGAAACAGTAACTATAAGGACATTCTCCAATCAGAAACAGTGGGTGGACAGAACAATCCGTGCTGCGGTTAACCAACGCACTGCCGCATACAATGCCGGTCTTTTGTCAGGAAACATGAGCAAGTACAAAGCATCATGCTATGCTCTCCGACGTGCAATAAGAGCCGCCAAACTCCCACACAGGGCGAGAATTGAATCTAAATTTCAGCTCAATGACTCTTGACGCATGTGCCAGGGACTGAGGACCATCTGGGGTCCGTTCTTCGTACCTCGCTTTAATACATCTGAGATGACTTGAAAGATTCCAGATCTCTAATCATGATAACTGATCTCTGGCTAATTTGGTTCTTCAAATGAATTTGCGTATTGGATTAAAATATCTGGATTTCACATTTCTATGTAACTATGTAAGGCTGCTATTCATTGACTATAGCTCAGCTTTAAATACTATAGTTGCCATAAAGCTAGCTTTTAAACTCACAGACCTCGGCCTAAATTCTTCACTCTGCAACTGGATTCAAAACTTCCTCACCGGCAGACCTCAAGTGGTGAAAGTAGGCCAGTTCACCTCAAACTCCATCACCCTGAACATAGGAGCCCCACAAGGTTGTGTCTTGAGTCCCCTGCTCTACTCTCTCTACACACACGACAGCTCCACTTCTATTATCAAATTTGCTGATGAGACTGTGGTTCTGGGCCTCATTTCCAACAATGATGAGACCACATACTTGGATGAGGTAGAGAGACTTACATCATGGTGCCAGGACAACGGTCTCTCTCTGAACGTGAGCAAAACTAAAGAGCTGATCGTGGACTTCAGGAAGAGACAACAGCGGCCCTACACTCCTCCTATGATCAGTGGGACCCCTGTGGAGAGGGTGAGCAGCTTCAAGTACCTCAGTGTAAACATCTCAGAGGACCTAACTTGGACTACACACATTCAAACTCGGGTTAAGAAAGCCAGGGAAAGACTGTACCATCTGCGACAGCTGAGGAAATTCAGGGTCTCACTAGCAATCCTGAAATATTTATATTCAGGGGCCATAGAAAGTGTACTGACTCAGTGCATCTCGGTGTGGTATGGAAACGTCTCCAATCAGGACTGCAAATCCCTGCAGAGAGTTGTGTGCTTAACTGAGCGCATCTCAGGGTCTGCTCTCCCCTCTCTGCAGGACATATACCTCAAATGCTGCAAAAGCAGAGCAGTTAAATCATCAAGGACTCAAATCACCCTAGTAACCGTCTCTTCATTTTACTGCTATCTGGGCAAGAGCTTCCGGAGCATGATGGCAAAAACTGAGAAACTTAGGAGGAGCTTCTTCCCCCAGGCCATCAGGCTCCTAAACTCAAACTCGGTCTCATATCATCAACATGACTAGTTGACTAATAAACATTTAATAATCAGTAAGATATTTATTATTCTCCACCATCTGTATTGCTGCTATGTATATACCCTGCACAACCTGTTTGCACATTCTTCCTGCACATCCCTGCTTATATTATTATTTATTAAGTCTACAGTATACTGTCATGCACATTCTATTTTATTGCACATTTTCTCTTATATTTTATATTTTTTACTCTTATTTTTTTATACCAATATTTATGTATATTCTCTAGTGTTTGTGTTATAATTGCACTCTCCATGGAGCGGACCTAACTTACACTTCACTGCTGGTTATATTTTCTATAATTAATTTTGTGACAAATAAACATTTTGAATCTTGAGAAAAAAGGCAATTTTTGATTACCCCATTATAATTTAAAGTTAGTGCTATCATACAAATGAACTTACTTGTAGTTTTAAAATTCTACATATGTCACATTTATTGTCCAACTACAAATATTTCAGCAAAATGTATATTTTAGTCATAGTTATTGCGCTCCTATTTCATTGCACTCTGTTTGGCATGCATGCTGATGACGGCGCTCGTTCTAAATGAAGTCTGTGAAGTTTAGCGGAGAATCGCAAAACAAAATCTCATGCACTTCTGACAGCAAAATGGAAATATGTATATGGCATTCTAACATGTACAGATGTAGAATATACAGTACCTGTGAAATGTAAGTTATGCTTTTAGGAAAATAGCACATCTCAAAAAGAAAATACAGCGCTTCTCTGTAATGCCAAGTTCACACTGCACGATTTTAGCCCAATTTTTCAGTCTACGACAGATTTGGATAAATCGCAGACAAATGCTCGACATCGGAGGCAAAATGGTGCTCGTTCACGCGAGTGACAGCCGCGCAGTGTGAATTATCAAAGACACGATCTGAGGTCATCGCCGTGCTTCGCCGACACCTGGGAAATATTTAGCATGCTAAATATCTGGAGCTGTCGGCGATTCACAATCCTGTTTTTGCAAAGACATGGCACAGTAAGCACTGGCTCATGTGAGTGTGAGTCTGAAGTGGCTCACATATGATTTAGCAAATGTGGCCCAGCTGTATTAAGATGCATCGGATCAGTATTGGCAAAGACATGGGACAGTAAGCACTGGCTTATGTGGGTGTGAGTCTGAAGTGGCTCACATATGATGTAGCAAATGTGGTCCAGCTGTATTAAGATGCATCGGATCAGTATTGGCAAAGACATGGCACAGTAAGCACTGGCTCAAGTGGCCCACATATGATGTAGCAAATGTGGCCCAGCTGTATTAACATTTTATTACATTTACACATTCATTTAGCAGACACCTTATCCAAAGCGACTTACAATTTAGGAATACAATAAGCGATACATTATAAAGAGGCAAACAGACACAGGAAGTGCTTGCAATTCAAATTCCTAGGCATTGTTCAGAGCAAATCCTAGCCAGACAGTGAGAGGGTAAGGGAAAGAGAGCAAAGTTAAGGAAAGAGAGTGAAGGTTTTGTATTTTATTTCTTAAGATGAATTCAAGTGATGACGGAAGAGATGAGTTTCCAGGTGTCGCTTGAAAATTGTCAGGGATTCAGCATTCCGGATGGGGGTGGGAAGTTCATTCCACCAGCCAGGAACGGTAAATGAAAACGTTCTGGAGAGTGATTTTGTGCCTCTCTGTGATGGCACCACTAGCGACGTCGCTCACAGATCTCAGACTTCTTGAGGGGATGTAGATTGTTATAAGTGAGTGGAAGTAGGAGGGTGCTGAGCCTGTGGCTGTTCTATATGCAAGCATCAGTGTCTTGAACTTGATGCGAGCTGTAACCAGGAGCCAGTGCAGGGAGATAAAGAGAGGTGTGACATGGGCCCTTTTGGGTTCACTGAAGACCAGTCATGATGCTGCACTCTGAATCATCTGTAAAGGTTCTATTGTGCATGATGGAATTCCAGCTAGAAGAGCATAGCAGTAGTCCAGACTTGAAATGACAAATTACATTAAGACGCAACGTTGTTAGTTTTGGCAAAGACATGGCACAGTTTGCACTGGGTCATGTGGGTGTGATTCTGAAGTGGCCCTCATATGATAGGAATCAGTAGCAGAAGCTCAAGATGCCTGTGTTTTGCATTGTTTATGAATGCTCAAATCGGTCAAATGGAGAAAACACAAGGACCTTTTAACGTGTACGAAAATGTGTTGTTCATACGGAGGGAAAAGTCAAGAAATTGCCTGAAAATTTCAGGAAAAAGTGACTTGTAAACCTGCTTCTGCGGTCGGGAGGAGTTGATCGTATAATGCTCATGTGTGCAAATGGTTAAGATAAGATATAATAATATATTAATAAAGACATATATATGTATATACACTATATAGATAGATAGATAGATAGATAGATAGATAGATAGATAGATAGATAGATAGATAGATAGATAGATAGATAGATAGATAGATACAAGGTGACCCAGTCCGAATTCACTCAGTGCTAAAAGCCACACGTAGACACAATGTAAATAAGATATTATTTGCAGCTCAGAGAGCTTCACTGATTATAAAATAACCGTGAGATTGTGATAAACAGCATTAGTGATTACATGGAAGAGCTATTTGCTCATTTTCTAGGCTATAATGAAATCATAATTTAAATAAAATTAGTTTTACGTGCTGCTAACAGAGCCCACGGCCACAAACCCTGTACATGCAGCAAAGTTAGTTGACATATATCCCACATCCCTCATATAAATACGGGATTCACTTTAGAAATAGCTTGTATGCAGTCAGGGTGCAGTTTGTTGCTTAGCCTATATCCACCGCTTCAATGGCATGCAAGTATTTCAATTTAGTTCAAAAAATGCTACTCTATATAACATAAGGACATTTATAACATTGTGTTTTTCTGTTTATACCTTGCTCATGTTATAGCACCTAAACCATTACATTATCCTCCATCTCATCCATTCTCTTTTTTTTTTGTCACTCCTGACGTGTTGCTGCATGTACAGGGTTTGTGTACGTTGGTCCTAGCAGCACGCAAAGCAAAACTTATTCCAATTCTGAATTGTTTACAGCCTTAGACAGCGAGTAAATGATGTTTGTATATAATCACTAAAAAGCTGTCACTCACTTCAATTTATTGCAATCTCACAATGTTCTGTTATAATCACTGAAGCTTTCTGAACTGCAAATAATATCTTATTTACATTGTGTCTACGTGTGGCATTTAGCATTGAGTGACTTCTGACTGCCTCACGCTGAATGATTGATGTGGCAGCCCTGGATTATCTATTTATATCTGTATTAATATCTTATATTAACCATTTGCACACATGAGCATTATCCGTCTCTGCTCCTTCCGACCGCAGACGCAGGTTTACAAGCCAATTTTCCTGCGTTTTTCAGTCAATGTCTTGACTTTTACCCATTTACCCATTTTACACATTCACACATGTTCAGAAACGATAAAAGGTCTTTGTATGTTCTCCGTTTGACCAATTTGAGCATTGACAAACAACGCAAAACACAGGCATCTTGAGTTTCTGCTACTGATTACTATGGAGAAAAATCACTTCCTGCCCTCCAGTTGCATTTTGCGCCACAGCAATGACGTCATGTGCCAACAACCTATTATATTTAATGTGATATGTAGTGGAATAAAGTATAATATTATCCCTAAGAATGTAGTGAAGTAAAACAGAAACACTCTGATAAAGTACCAAGATTTGAAAAATTAACTTGGAAAAAAGTAAAAAATAACTGAGTACTTTACACCTCTGTGGTGTAAAGTCTATGTGTGGGAAGCACTGAAAAGTTAATGTTTATACTCTTAATGCGACTAACTTTGTGCCTCTTTCTGGTTCTAGGGAATGTTTTATATTGTTGAATTTCTTGCAACCCAAGAGGTTGAAGTGGTACCAGCAGTCTGGTTTCAAGATGAAATCTACCAATGGCCAGCTCACTATAAATCAGATGAATTACTAAAGGCAATACGAAGTGAGGAAACGCCTGGACACACATGTTGCAATGTTCCTATGCAGAGAAGGAAGCCATCATGATGAGAGAGAGAGCTCAACTAGAAGAGCATCAACAAAAAACACTAGCTAAAATTACACGCAGGAGAGCAGAGGTTGAGGCTGAACTCTATGTGTTGAAACTGCAGAAGGAAGCTGTAGCAGCATCTACAGAAGCAGAAGTTTATGAGGTTTCTGCTCACAGAGAAGATGGACTAGATGTCGACCTAGAAAAACTTTTGTGCATCTCAAACAAAACTGAGCGCACCAGAGCATACGTGCAGACACATTCTCAGATACCAAATGCTCATAATCTAACCTCTAATCCACAACATGCAAGTGAGCATTCTAGTTATGTGACACGGAGTTATGTTGCAGGCTCACATAGTTCCCTCTCTTTTACAAAGAAAGAAGAGTTTAAGGCAGAGACAGTTCCTATGAAGCAGGAACATGCAGTTCAATGCAGCCTCCAGAATTATCATTCAAAAGTTAAGACAGAGCCATTTGATGGAGATGATGAGGTGATGCATCAAAGCAATCTAGTACGAATACAGCGTAAATTAGACCCGCCCACACAAGTACCGGCAGGGTGCTCTCCTCCAGCACTGCCACACGCAAATGACTTCACTACATATCTGCTGAGGAAAGAAATGGTGAGTTCCGGCTTGTTTCGATACGATGATTGCCCTGAAAATTACTGGGCGTGGAAAACGTTCTTTTAAAGCTGTAACCAGTGAATTCTATTTAACTAGTAGAGAGGAGATTGACCTTCTCGTCAGATGGCTTGGTCCTGATTCCTCTAGTCATGCCAAACGAATTAAAGCAGTTTATGTCAGTAATCCTACTGCAGGAGTTGGAGTGATATGGCGTCGCATGGAGGACTGCTATGGATGTCCGGAGGTCATCGAGCAGGCAATGTTAAAAAGACTTGACGCTATCCCTCACATCACAAACAAAGACACCCATCGTTTAAGAGACCTTGGAGATTTGCTGCTTGAGCTGCAGTCCGCCAAGGAGAGTGGTCGTTTACCTGGACTTGCTTACCTCGAAACAGCAAGAGGAGTCAACCCCATTGTAGAAAAACTACCATTCAGTCTTCAAGACAAATGGATAACGCAAGGTTCCAAATACAAAGAAGACTATAATGTATATTTTCCTCCTTTCATCTTCTTTGTTGAATTTGTTTGTAGACAGGCAAGAACTAGAAACGATCCTAGTTTTGCACTCGCTTCAACTGGCTGTTGGAACAGCATGAAAGCTGACGGATGTTGTCAAGTCGAGTAATAGAACTTCTGTCTTTGTCAAGAAAACTGAAATAACGGCTGCACAATCAAATCAAGAAAGAACCTTAGGAAAAAATGTAGAACCAGAAAAGGTTTGCACTATGCACAATAAGCCTCATCCACTTCACAATGTTCAGGAGCAAGCATTTGGATGAAAGAAAAGCACACCTGAGAGAAATGTCTATCTGTTTCAAATGTTGTGCTTCCACTAAGCATGTTGCGAGAGACTGTAGAGCATTGATTAAGTTTAGAGAGTGCGATAGTGATCGACATGTTGCAGCCATGCATCCAGGACCTGCTCCATGGTCTGTGGAAGTGCCTGAGTCAAAAAGAGAGCAAACGATCGAAAACACAGGTGAGGACACTGCTGAGGTCACCAACAAGTGCACGGAGATTTGCAGAGTTTCTAGTAAGCCCAAATTCTGTTTAAAGATCTGTCTCGTGAAAATATATCCCTCTAATCAGTGTAAAAAAAGACCAAACGCATTTATGCAGTACTGGATGAGCAGAGTAATAGATCTTTGGTGAAGTCGGAGTTCTTCGATCTGTTCAACGTTGTTAGCAGTTCTTCCCCGTACACATTGAAGACATGTTCAGGCGTAGTGTCTACGGCGGGGAGGAAAGTAAGTGGATTCTCTGTTGAAACGCTTGATGGGAAAACAGTAGTTGCTCTTCCACCCTTGCTAGAGTGCAACACCTTACCAGACAATATATCCGAAATTCCTACGCCTGAGGTAGCTGTGCATTTTCCCCATCTCACTGCGATGTCAGAGAAAATACCGCCTTTAGATCCTGGTGCTCCTATCCTTCTCCTCTTGGGGCGAGATGTTCTCAGTGTGCACAAAGTGCGTGAACAACGAAATGGACCCAAAAACATTCCATATGCACAGCGCTTGGATCTGGGCTGGGTGATAGTGGGAGAGGTTTGTCTTGATGGCATTCATCGTCAATCCAGCGTGAACACTTACAAGACCAACATACTTCTCAATGGACGAACTTCATACTTCTCTTTGTGCACGAAAGGCATTAACGTTGTAGAACGAAGTGAGTCACCGCTCTTGTCGTACATACCTGACCCACCATGTTCTCTCAAATCTAAAGAGAGCTATTCGAAGAGTTTGAAGGAGAATGTGTTCTTCAGATCTCCAGAGGACAATAACGCTGCTCTATCTGTGGAGGATAAAGTCTTTCTAGACATAATGAACAAAGAGGTCTACCTTGACGAAGATAACCACTGGGTGGCGCCACTTCCTTTCCGCTCTCCACGGATTCAACTCCCAAACAACAGAGAGCAAGCTAAGCAGAGGCTAAGCTCTTTACAGCGCACTTTCTCAAAGAAACCAAAGATGAAAATGCATTTCTTTGATTTCATGCAAAAGGTGATTGAGGATAAACAAGCAGAACTAGCCCCACCCTTGCAATCGGGGGAAGAATGTTGGTATTTGCCAATTTTCGGTGTTTACCACCCCCACAAACCTGACAAAATTAGGGTAGTTTTTGATTCGAGTGCTCAGTTTGGAGGGGTTTCCCTCAATGATGTTTTATTGAGCGGTCCTGACCTCAACAATACACTTTTGGGTGTGTTGTTGCGCTTCCGTAGGGAGAAAATAGCTGTGATGGCAGACATAGAACAAATGTTCTATTGTTTCAAGGTAAAAGAGCAGCATCGCAACTATCTTCGCTTTCTTTGGCACAAGGACAACTGTGCAGAAAAGGAGATAATTGACTACAGAATGACTGTACACGTCTATGGCAATAGTCCGTCGCCAGCAGTCGCAATATATGCCCTGAGACGAGCAGCAGAACTTGGCGAAGCGGAATGCGGAACGGATGCTAAGAACTTTGTGTTGCGCAACTTCTATGTAGACATTTGTTCCTACTGAAAAAGAAGCCATTGATCTCCTAAAGCGCACACAGACAATGCTATCGAAGTCAAGCTTGAATCTGCATAAAGTGGCTTCCAACAGAGCTTCGGTGATGGAAGCTTTTCCATCTTGTGAAAGAGCCAAGGATCTCAAAGACCTGGATTCAAGAGACCAGTAAAGACCCAATACCTCTCCAACGCAGCCTTGGTATAAGTTGGAACCTCAAGACAGACTGCTTTACATTTAAAGCTTCACAGGATCTAAAGCTCTTCACGCGAAGAGGGATCCTTTCCACCGTCAATAGTTTATATGATCCTCTCGGGTTTGTCTGTCCAATCACTATACAAGGTAAAGCTCTAGTGAGGGAACTTTCAACAATCCAGCAGGATTGGGACACTGTTCTTCCATCAGACAAAGAAGGTCCATGGAAGGCATGGACTTCATCTTTAGCAGAACTTGATCGATTGCAGATACCCAGAGCTTATGTCCCAACCTCAGTGTGCAGAGCTCAGCTTCGAGAGCTGTGTATCTTCTCAGATGCTTCTACTCTAGCTATTGCTGCGGTAGCATACCTCCGAGTTATAGACTCAAATGGTCAGCCTCATGTGGGTTTTGTAATGGGAAGATCCAAGTTAGCCCCCTTTGCAGCTCATACTGTTCCACGCCTTGAGCTATGCGCAGCGGTGGTGGCTGTAGAATTGATGGAACTCATTAAAGGAGAAATTGACTTGGAGCTTCACAACATTCATTTTTATACTGATAGTCGCATAGTGCTCGGTTACATTCACAATGTAACACGCAGATTATATATGTATGTGGCTAATAGGGTTGCATGCATAAGGGAAGCCACACAGCCAAGTCAATGGCACTACGTCTGTTCTGAACAGAATCCAGCAGATCATGCCTCCAGGTTCGTGGCGGCACCCCACTTGCCTCTTACCAACTGGTTTTCAGGTCCGGACTTCCTTAGGGAATGTCGTCCTATAGGAAGTAGTGTGGAGGAATCCTATGGACTTGTCCAATCAGAAGAGGATGTTGAAAATCGCCCTCAAGTGAACACCCTGGCAACTGTCATCACTGAGCAGTCTCTAGACTCGAGAAGATTCCAACGTTTCTCAAGATGGAGATCTTTGGTGAGAGCTGTCACTACTCTTACTCACATCGCAAAATCCTTCTCACAATCTCTACCTAACTGTCTCTGTCGAAGGTGAACGTGAACGTGAACGTGGCATTGGTGTACAAAAACTTCAGATCTAGAGACCTCACAAGCTAAGTCGACTATAATTAAAACTGTACAGCGAGAAGTGTACAGACAGGAGTTTGAGAGTCTGACCAAGAATGGTAAAGTCTCACAGCGTAGCACACTCATAAGACTTGACCCCTTTGTGGACGAGAAAGGTCTATTAAGAGTTGGGGGTCGCATTCACTGTGCTGACATCTCAGACCCAGAGAAGCATCCCTTGATACTTCCGCCCAACCATCATGTGACTGATCTATTAATTCAGCATTATCATGATCAAGTGGCTCATCAAGGCCACCATTTTACGGAGGGCGCTATACGTAGTGCTGGATTGTGGATTGTCAGTGGCAAAAGACTTGTTTCAAATATTATCCACAACTGTGTGCTATGCAAGAAGCTGAGAGGTAAGATGGAGAGTCAGAAGATGTCGGCTTTGCCCCCAGACATTGCCCCCAGACAGACATTCGTCTACGCTGGCCCTGCCCAGCTCACCTTCTCCACTGGTTCCGTCCAGTTTAGCACTTTCCGAGCGCCCCCAGAGCGCCCCCTCGAGGTTGTGGTCTTCCCCAAGGAAATTGTTTTGGGGGGGCCACCTGCCTACCGACCCACGGAGTCCCCAGATCCACCAGGGCCGCCCGAGTCCCCTGATCCATCATGGCTGCCCGAGGCCCCGGATCTACTATGGCCACCTAGAAAACTCCCTACCTCGGTCCTAGAGACTATATGTTCAAGTTCAAGTTCTTTATTGTCATTGTGTACACAACGAAATTCCTCTTGTGACAACCCCGAGGTGCATAAAAAAAAGAAATACAAAATAAAAACAGTATAAATAGTTGACAAAACATATATAAAAATATGTGATAATTAGTCACACATTGCCGTCATGGATTATTTTACATGATCAGGCAGAGAGATACTAGAGTTCATCAAAATGATTGCTGTTGGAAAAAAAATCTGTCACGAATCTGGCTGCCATTTCACCACATCTCTTACACCACACTACAGCTGCACATCACCCACGGACTGCATTTCCCATCCACCATTGCACCAATCACACAGCTGTCACCAATCACTCATTTGCCCTGATTGTCTCACCACACCTGCACCTCATTCACACACACACATATAAGCAGCACACTTCCATGCACACATTGCGAAGTCTTGTTTAGCCCCGTCTGACATTTCCGAGCGTTTCCCCTATGTGTATTTCCCTGTTGTTACCTGGACTGTTCTCACGACTGACCATTTGCTGCCTGCCTTTTTGACCCTGCCTGCCTTGTGATATCCTCTCTGTCTGCCACCTGCCCCGACCATTGCATTGCCCCTGTTGATGAATCTGCCTTGCCTTTGTTTCACCTGTTCTCGTTACTGAACTTTGCCTGTCTGACCTCCTCTTGTTTATATTAATAAAGCTGCATTTGGATCTCAACGCCACTGACCCCTCTCATTACAGTTACATACAATATATGTTATATTTACATAACAGATGTTGAAACATCTTTCAATTTCCAACTTTCAAAGACCTGTATAAATTTGTTAAAGTTCTCAAATATTATTTTTACAGGATTTCAGAATAATATATCTTAAGAGAGAAGTACTTTTCATAAAAATGGGAACATACACAGCAATGCATTGTTTTCCTGCATCACTAATGTTAGTTAAAATTAATTAATTATCATTCATTATTTCTAAAATGGGCTGACTTGGATCACAGCAAAATACATCATAATATTAAACAAGATAAAAGACACTACCAGATTATACAGAGACTAATCTGTCAAATTGTAGAAAATAATTTGTGATTTCATTTTTTGTCATTTCTATCAACACCACTACAAGACCAAACAGTCTTTGTGTGAGTGAGAGTAATGATGAAGGTAGGGTCAAACAAGCAAAGACATTGCCTCCAGCCCCAAAAATAAAAGGCCCAAACATTGACATATCATCTACAACAAAGAAACAGTTTGGCAAGCCTGAACCACACACACAAATGACAAGCCCAGAACCCACACTGTCTGTGAGAAGCCCTGGGCCCAGACATACCCTGGCTAGTTTTGAGTTGGAATGGTCTGAAACAAGCCTTGAGTCCATACAGTCTGAAAAATATCCCTGAACCCAGTCGATGTGTGGGAGGTTATGAATCACAACGACAAGATGAAGATCAAAGAGATTCAGGATCAACTACCTTAAGTGGGCTTGTTTGCAAGTTATTTATGCAATTTTGGTATTTTTTGTCTACAAATTACATATATAGGTATATATGTATGTAGTTACATATGTATACATTCACACTTACTACATACCTCTCTCACACATACATTAAGTATTTACATAAAATACATAAAAGCTTCGTAACTTTTTGGTTTCATCAGATGGAAAGAGTCATATATATGTGTATTGTATTTATATTTAGCCCTTCTGCATTGATATATTACAAATCAGGAAATGATGATGGATCATATCAAATTTATTCTGATGACCATGCAGAAAACGTGCGATCCTGCTGGTGGGCAGAATCCTTTTGAGAGAGAAATGCTGCCACTAAAAATACTTTAAGTATAACAGTAGTAAACGTTGAGTATACGACTAGTTTACATCAAAGTTTTTAGCTACTGCATCTATACTAAAAGCAAACGTATTGGTTACTAATTGTATAGGTTACTAATTGTTACTAATAGGTTACTTGTTTTATTTTTAGTATACTTTGAAGTATACACTGTAAACAAAATAATAAGACTGTAAATTTACAAAAGTTCTGTAAATCAATAACCAACTGTACTGTAAAAATACCACTAACTCATGCATGCTGTAAACTTGTTGTGATGGTGTGTAAACAATTGGTTAACTTATTTCAATTACTTATTGTTGAGATTCATACGTTGATTCTTGATGTCTGTGTGTGTCTGAATGTTTCCGTGGTACAAAAGCTTTTGTGCATAAGATGTTTTTAAAATAAATTCAGTCACAGTTTGTCATCTCATTCCGGGTCGTATAGCTATTGTAAACCACACCAAACTAACAAAAACCCCACACCATATCGTTAAATATCAGCCTCTGAACGAGATCAGTGAATCAGACCACTAGATAATGATTATAGCATTATCAATAAAAACCACATAATCACACATTTTTTCTTGGCTTTACATGCTTTACAAATGTGCTTTACAAGCACAGTTACAGCAGCCAGAAAAACTAAGATTAACAATCAAGGGTTAAGAGCCCAACTAAAGCAAACCCTGATCGCCACAATGGTAAGGTCAAACAAAACGTTTTCAATAAAACAACTAAACTTCTGTTCATTCTTAAATAATTTTTGTAGACATATAACAGAAATAAAGTCCAATTGTAATGTGTGAAGCTGGTAATGCTGTTTGTGGAGTTGTTTAATCAGATCTTGAGAGATTTAATGATGTTTTGTATTTCAGTTGAGTTCATCTAAGGCTGTGGCTGAAGTCAGTTGTAGTTCTTGTTACTTTTTCACTCAGTGATTCTGTTTGTTAACAGCAGGTGTTATCTAAAAGGAGAGTAAATGTTTAACTGAACTGTATTAATGTGTTTTTCACAAAAGAGATCTGTTAGTTTAATGTACTTTTGTGGCTCACCATTGACTGGAGAGTAGAGCCTGTGCTTCATTCAATGTTGGGCCACAAGCACTGATGTTCTGCTGCTTTATTTAAAGACATTACCTGTAGAGTTGCTGATACTGTGATGATTTCTTTGTTAAGCACTTTGGCACATACATGTCTGCTATAACTGATTACATTCCTTCTCAGTGGACTCAAATGAAATAAGTTAACCAAATGTTTACATACCATCACACCAATTTTACAGCATGCAAGAGTTTGCTGTATTTTTACAGTACAATTGGTTATTAATTTACAGAACTTTTGTAAATTTACTGTCTTACTGGCAACCAAAATTACCAGTAAGTTTCTGTAAATTGTACAGCATTTTGTTTACAGTGTATACTTCAAAGTATACTAAAAATGCTACTATTATAATTTAATTAGTAACTATCAGTATCGTTTGCTTTTAGTATAGTTGCAGTAGCTACAAACGTTGAAGTAAACTATTCGTGTACTCAAACTTTACTACTGTTATACTTAAAATATACTTATATATACTAGAAAGTGGGCCAATTTAGTCCCAAGGAGTATTGAAATAGTACATTTACAAGTATTCTACAAGTACACTGATATTTGTATATTTACTACTTATAGTATATTTAAAATACACTTTAAATTGCTTAAGTATACTTAATATAATAAACTCGAATTATACTACTTTTTGGTAAAGGCAGGTTAGTATAAAAACGAACTGTGGCCCCCATGAGGTCCAGGTATAGTTTAATTAGTTTGTGGTTAGCTTACATATGGTATTGATCAGGCATTTTGTATAATCAATGTGTTGGATCTGGGACCGAATTGGCATGAACTGTTGCCCAGATTTGGACCAGATGTAGACTACATTGTTTTGCTTGTGGTTGTGATGTGTCAAACATTAGTGGACAACCCAAGTACCATCATTCATGCAGTATGTGGGCCAGAGCAAAATGTTGGATCTGGGCTAAATATGGGCCAAAGTCAAAACAAACGTCTATCCAGATTTGGGCCAGATCTACTAGATTAGTGTAATGTTTGGCTGACATGTGGCATTGCTCTGGCTTGCTGATAGTTGATATGTGGCAAAAAGGAATACACCACACAAGTACCATCAAACCATGCCGGGTGTGTGCCAGAGCAAATGGTTGTATCTGGGCCGAATCTGGGCCAAACTGAAAACTAACTTTTATCCAGACTTGGGCCAGATCTATTACATTAGTGTAGCTTTTGGCTGACAAGTGGCATTGCTCTGGCTTGTTTGTGGTTGAGATGTGGCAAACTGAAGGGGACCACCCATGTGTCATCATTCCATGCGGTATGTGGGCCAGAGCAATTTGTTGGATCTGGGCCGAATCTGGGCCAAACTGAAAACGAACTGTTATACAGACTTGGCCAGATCTATTGCATTAGTGTAGCTTTTGGCTGACATGTGGCATTGCTCTGGCTTGTTTGTGGTTGAGATGTGGAAAACTGAAGTGGACCACCCAAGTGCCATCATTCCATGCGGTATGTCGGCCAGAGCAAGTTGTTGGATCTGGGCCAAACTGAAAATGAACTGTTATACAGACTTGCGCCAGATCTGTTGCATTAGTATAGATTTTGGCTGACATGTGGCATTGCTCTGGCTTGTTTGTGGTTGAGATGTGGCAAACTGAAGTGGACCACCCAAGTGCCATCATTCCATGCAGTATGTGGGCCAGAGCAAGTTGTTGGATCTAGGCCGACATTCAAATTAAATGTTGCCCAGGTTTGGGCCAGATATGCTTTATTGGTTTTGTGCTTGGGTGACATGAGGCATTGCTATGGCTTGCTTGTGGTTAAGTTCTGGCAAACAGGGGCGGACCGCCATCATTTCATGCCAAAAGTGAGCAAGATGAAAGTGTCAGATGTGAGCCGGATCTGGGCCACAGCAATTTTGCTATCTGGGAACCCAGTAGTCGACAGGGCACTCATTTGCTTTGGGTTGTGTTGCATAAAAATCAACCAGAGGTTGACATGAGCAGACATGAGCACCATGTTTATCACCAGAAGACACGGGGTTAGCTTTCATTGTTATTCTGATTGATACTCAGCTTTATATTTCTTTGCTGCCCAGTGAAACACACCAAATTGAGAAACTACTGGAATGCATTGTCGATATAAAAAACTGGATGACGAGTCATTTCTTACTGCTAAATTCTGAAAAAATAGAGGTGTTAATTATCAGACCTAAAACACCACAAGTAATAACCTAGAACACTGTTTAACACTTGATGGCTGCTCTCTCGATTCCTCGTCATCAGTCAGGAACCTAGGTGTGCTATTTGATAGCAATCTCTCATTTGACAGCTACGTTTCTAGCATTTGTAAAACTGCATTTTTCATCTTAAAAATATATCTAAACTGAGACCTATGCTCTCAATGTCAAATGTAGAAATGTTAATGAATGCGTTTATGACCTCAAAGTTAGATTATTGTAATGTTTTATTGGGTGGATGTTCTGCACGCTTAATAAACAAACTACAGATGGTTCAAAATGCAGCAGCTAGAGTTCTTACTAGAACCAGGAAATATAACCACATTAGCCCAGTTCTGTCAACACTGCACTGGCTCTCTATTAAACATTGTATATAATTAAAAATCTTGTTAATTACTTAGAAAGCCCTAAGAAGAAGAAGATTTTTTATTTGTCACATACACAATTCTACAGAGTATAACCAGCAGTGAAATTTGTGCTCTGCATTTAACCCATCCAAGTGCACACACACCTGGAACAGTGGGCAGACGACGCTGCGAAACCCAGGGAGCAGTTGGGGGTTTCGGTGCCTTGCTCAAGGGTCTCACCTCAGTCGTGGACAATTCCTGCCAGAGCCGAGATTCAAACCCACAACCTCGGGTTACAAGTCCAACGCTCTATCTATTAGGCCAAGACTGCCCCCAAATGGTTTAGCTCCTCAGTACTTGAGGGAGCTCTTGTCACGTCCGCTGCGATCTCAAAACTCGGGCCATTTGATAATATCTAGAATACAAAAATCAACTGCGGGCGGCAGATCCTTTTTCTATTTAGTCCCAAATTCTGGAACAATCTACCTAACATTGTTCGGGAGGCAGACACACTCTGTCAGTTTATATCTAGATTAAAAACCCATCTCTTTAACCTGGCGTGCACATAACACACTAATACGCTTCTAATATTCAAATCCGTTAAAAGATGTTTAGGCTGCATTAATTAGGTCAACCGGAAACTGGGAACACTTTCCATAACATTCTTCGTAAGAAGAATCTACATCTATTATTTCTTATTCCGAAGTCACTGTAGCCACCAGGATCGAGTCCACATCCAGTTCAGATGGTCACTGCAGTCACCCGGATCCAGTCCGTATCCAGATCAGATGGTGGATCAGCACCTAGAGATGACCTCTACAGCCCTGAATGTCAGCGGAGACCAGGACACCTAGATGAGCCCCAGAGACAGATCCCCAGTGAAGACCTTGTCACCTAGACGGCCATCGGGACAAGACCACGGGAACCAGATGAGTCATCTGCACAATCTGACTTTGCTGCAGTGGGAATTGAACTGCTGGTTTGTCTGGCCAAGGGGAACTGGCCCCCCGGCTGAGTATATATATATATGAAGAGCTCTTTTCCGAAACGCGATAAACGCCAAATAAAAAAAAAATGAGTTCGTCATGCCATTTTGCTGTGTACTGACCCTGTTCACTGCTCCATCAATGTTTCATGCCAAATCGCTATATTTCCTTGTTTAAAATGTACTGCAAGATGCAGTTCCTTTCCAAACCGCTATAAACGCCGAACCTGTTTTTAGCCTAAATGCGATATGTCCTCTCGACCAATCAGAATTTGTTCGATGCAATCCAACATGGCAATGCTTTGAAGCGTTTGTTTGTGCTCAGTCTTTAAAATGAGTGCTTTAAACTCTAATAACACTTTTGGTGGCCTGGATGAGCCAGTGAGATCTACACCTGGGGGTAGAAAACGCAGACTGGACAAAGAAAATCACAAAAAACAACAAAGAAAGAAGGTTCGTCACTCAGGTGGCATGTTAATACCCACTGTGGGATGTCAATGTAACAGATGTGTATGCCAGTAAAGGCGGTGTGGGATGTCAATGTAACAGATGTGTATGCCAGTAAAGGCGGTGTGGGATGTCAATGTAACAGATGTGTATGCCAGTAAAGGCGGTGTGGGATGTCAATGTAACAGATGTGTATGCCAGTAAAGGCGGTGTGTAAACCTCACTCTCCTGACCTCAAAAAGAGGTGCTCTAGCGACTGACGTTAGAGGCTGTAGCAATTGGCGTTCCTTGTTAGAGCGCCCGCCTCCCGCGCTGGAAACCCGGGTTCGAGACCCGCTCGGTGTGATGGTGCATCAACACAAGGCTGGGGCGATCGGTTTATAGTATGAGTCCCTGATGTCATATGTTGCATGTTCTTATTTTTTTTTAAGACATAAAGCAACGTTTAAAAAAAAAAGAATGGATTTGTAGCGTTTTGAAAAAAAACTAAAAAACTTTGAATTTATAATCGACAATATTGTTGTTTCATTTAATAATCATTGTTTAACATGTTCAGACTGAGCCAACAGACCATTTTAACAGGATAAATTGAATATTAACAAAATGTATGGGTCTAGGTAAAAAATGTCATTTTCATGAAAACTATTAAAATGGATTTATAGCGTTTTGGAAAAGAGCTCTTCATATATCTATATATTATAATATATTTTTTTTTAAATATAAAATCAATTAATTGGAGAGGCTTTTGACTATTACAATTTAATGGAACCATTAAAATGGAATCCAGAAAATAATAGAAAACAGATTTTGTTAAAGATAAAACTGTAAACCTTAATTAATTAGACAGGCTCTTTGATTAATACAATTTTATGTAACCATTAAAACAGAGTGTAGAAAAATTTAATAGGATTTGGAAATAAAACGGAATTTCATAGGGCCCTACAATTATAATGTTTTTTTTGGGTGGTAATAAAAATATATGTAAGTGAACAACAGCTTTTAAAATGACTTCAAATCAGTGGTGTAGTTTATGTGATACGCAGGTATACGCTGTATACCCACTAGGGAAGGTCAAGGATTTGCGTATACCCACTTAAAAAAAGTATAAGGATACGCAACAACATCGTTTTGTGACATCCTTTCACAAATTCATTCATGAATTCACCTGTCTGTGTTGCGAAGCACTGTCATTCTGATAATCACGCCGTATTTCTGTTGACGACTATTGCTAAGCTTGAAATTAACTAATAAAGGAGATATTAAACGAACTACACCCTTTCAGTGTTTTCGTAAGCCTGCATCTTAAGCTGCTGCTGCATACAGATGACAGGAACATTAACATTATAGAAACAACAGAAAATTATCCAGAAGGCTGATACTGTCCTACGTGGTACTGAAAACGAGGCCGATGCTATCGTAACGTTACCTGGTACATGGTAGAGTAACATCAGAGGATTGTTGGCATATAAGAACAATGAGTAATTTCAATAAACAAAAAGTTAAAATTTAGTGATTTACATTGTCTGACTATAACAGTATTGAAGGATTTTGCTCTATTTCATTAACTAAAATAGTTTCAAATAAACACACGAGTTTTAAAACACAGCGTTGTTTCGTTTATGAATGAATCTGCGCTTAAACGAATCTAGTGAGTCAATTACATTACTCATTCATAAAGTCACTGCCTGAGTACCAATGTGCATACTATCCATCCTAAATGTGATATTAGTCATTTTTAATACTACTTGGGGCAGATAGGGTGGATAGTATGCACATTGGGATGCAGGGACTTGCTTATGAATATATATATATATATATATACACTGTATATATATATATATATATATATTGTTTTTTTGTTTTTTTACATAAAAGATTACATACTTTTAATAAAGTTACAAAAACACATTACTGTGAGATCTAATCCTTGTTTAATCAAGGTTCAAGGTTCAAGGTTTCTTTATTTGTCACATAATAGTTATACAGGGCATAACTAGAAGTGAAATGCAATCGAATCAGGTCCGCTCAGTGACAGTGCAAAACAATAAGAATACAAATTATATAAGTAACATAACACAAGGGCATACATATGGTAAGAAAAGGAGAAATAAGAATAAAATGTGCAATGAAATAAAAAAGTGCAAAACAATAAGATGTGCAAAAAACAATAATTGTGCAAAAGACAATGAGATGTGCAAAAGACAATGAGATGTGCAAAAACAACAAGATGTGCAAAAACAATAAGATGTACAAAAAGAAAACAAAAAACAGTGTACTGGGACTTAATAAATAGTAATGTGAATAAGAGGGATATGCAGACGGGTTGTTCATGGTATTGTACATAGAGCAGCAATGATGAGAATGTGATGATATTTACAGTTGACAATGGGTCTTGTGAGTGTTTATGAAACAGAGTTTGTGTTTAGGAGCCTGATGGCCTGAGGGAAGAAGCTCTTCCTCAGTCTTTCAGTCTTTGCCATCATGCTCCTGAAGCGCCTGCCAGATGGCAGTAAACAGAAAAGACGGTTACCGGGTGAGTAGAATCTTTGAGGATTTTTGCAGCTCTGCTTCTGCAGCGTTTGAGGTAGATGTGCTGCAGAGAGGAGAGCAGACCCTGAGATGCGCTCAGCTAAGCGCAGACTCTCTGTAGAGCTTTGCAGTCCTGGTTTGTGGCATTATTATACCACACTGAGATGCACTGAGTTAGAACACTTTCTATGGCCCCTGAATAGAAAGTTTTCAGGATAGCTGGTGAGACCCTGAATTTCCTCAGCTGTCGCAGATGGTACAGCCTTTGCCTGGCTTTCTTAACCTGTGATTGAATGTGTGTAGTCCAAGTCAGGTCCTCGGAGATGTTTACACCGAGGTACTTGAAGCTACTCACCCTCTCCACAGGGGTCCCACTGATCATAAGAGGAGTGTAGGGCTGCTGCTGTCTCTTCCTGAAGTCCACGATCAGCTCCTTAGTTTTGCTCACGTTCAGAGAGAGACAGTTGTCCTGGCACCATGATGTAAGTCTCTCCACCTCATCCAAGTATGCGGCCTCGTCACCGTTGTTGATGAGGCCCAGAACCACAGTATCATCCGCAAATTTGACAATAGAGGTGGAGCTGTGTGAGGACACGCAGTCGTGTGTGTAGAGAGAGTATAGCAGGGGGCTCAGGACACAGCCCTGTGGGGCTCCTACATTCAGGGTGATGGAGTTGGAGGTGAACTGGCCGACTTTCACCACTTGTGGTCTGGCGGTGAGGAAATCTTGAATCCAGTCACAAAGTGAAGTGTTTAGGCCGAGGTCTGAGAGTTTAACAGTCAGCTTAGTGGGGACTATAGTGTTGAAAGCTGAGCTATAGTCTATGAATAGCAGCCTGACATAGTTGCCATTTTTGCTGTCGATGTGAGTGAGGGAGGAGTGCAGTACCTGAGAGATGGCATCATCAGTAGACCTATTTGGCCGATAGGCAAACTGAAGAGGGTCCAAGGTAGCAGGGATGGAGGAGCAAATGTGTTTCTTTAAAAGTCTTCAAAACCTTCATGACCGTCGATGTGAGGGCAACTGGACGATAGTCATTCAGGCAAGAGGGTTTACTGTTCTTAGGCACAGGGATTATGACAGATTTTTAAAGGAGGTGGGAACAACAGAGGTAGCAAGGGACTCATTAAAGATGGAAGTAAACAATCCGCAAGCTGATCAGCACAGGACCTCAGAACGCGCCAGTAATCCCATCAGGTCCTGCTGCTTTCCTGACGTTCACTCTCTTTAGTTCCCTCCGAACGCGTCATCCTCTGAAAAGGTGATTACATGATCATTGCTGCTCTGTCTGCTGCTTCCTGACGGGCAGTTCGGCAGATTTGGCGCCGCTGCAGTCAAAGCGACCGTAGAAAGTGTTTAGCTCTTCGCCAGCAGCGGATCTGCTCTCACCTCTGCGGAGGATTTATTTCCAGAGGAACAGATGGTCTTCAGTCCCTGCCACATGCGAGAGTCATTGAGCTGGAAATGTGACTCAATTTTCTACTGTACCGGCGCTTAGCGGCTCAGACATTACCGCCGGAGAGCGTAGCATGATGTTTTGTACTCGCCATGTTCCCTGACAACAGACCGGCATTGTATGCGCGGCAGTGCGATTGTTAACCGCATCACGGATTGATCTGTCCACCCACGGTTTCTGATTAGTAAATGTCCTTATTGTTACCGTTTCAGTGGCTTGCTCGGTTAGCGTGTTTACGGCTTACTGCTACATCCGTGAATTCGCTGACGCCAGATGAACTCGCCCGGAACATGTCCCAGTCGACGTCATCAAGAGACGCCTGTAGCGTAGCTTCAGAGTGGGGACCAGCGTCACTTCCCTCTCCACCGCGGCTTCATGACGATCCTTTGTTTGTATTCGGTGAGAAAATGGCGACATGATCTGATTTGCCAAAAGCCGGCAGTGAGTGGGCTTTGTAGGCGTTCTTGAGCGGAGTGTAGCAGTGATCCAGTGTATTCAGTCCTCTGGTTGGACAGGATATGTGTTGATGAAAGTTCGGCAGGACTTTCTTGAGGTTGGCCTTTGTTAAAGTCTCCAGCGATGATGCATGCAGCGCCGGGATGTTTGTTGATATATCCGCTGATTTCATCGTGGAGATTTGACAAAGCCACGCTAGTGTCTGCTTGTGGAGGAATATAAACGGCAGACACGAGGACCGATGTAAATTCCCGGGCAGATAGAAGGCGGCAGATAATGGAGAGATGTTCCAGATGAGGCGAACAGGAACGCGACAGAATGGAGATATTCCTGGGGTCACACCATTTCTTGTTAATAAAGAAACACACTCCACCACCTTTGTTTTTCCGGCCTCGGCTGTTCTGTCCATCCGTAAAACAGAGAAGTTATCAGACGGCGTTACAGCGGTGTCCGGGACCGCTTGGCGTGAGCCGCGTTTCGTCAGACAAAGATGTTGCAGTCCCTAATGTCTCGTTGAAACTAATCCTGGCTCTAAGATCGTCCATCTTATTCTCCAAGGATTGGACATTAGCGAGCAGAATACTCGGTAGAGGAGGACTGTGTGCCCTTTTCCTCAGTCTGCTGCGTATTCCAGCACGCCTCCCGCGTGTTTCCTTCGCCTCCTGCGGTTGTTCAGGTGGTCATTGTTCAACTCGGTGCTCCGTATCTCCAATGGCCACGCTGGGTCCGTGGATAAAGTATCCTTAATCAGGTTAGTGTAGCGATGTCCAATGTCCAAAAGTGTTCTTCTGTCGTATATAATCATTGCAGACATACACGTATCAAAAGAGAAGTAAAAATAAATAAAAAATAGGTAGAAACACACATAAAAGCACAATTCTGAGCGGAGCTAATTCACAGGCGTCTGAACTCAGCAGCGCCACCGGAAGGGTTAATATTGGCTTAATATTGATCAAGCACCATTTTAATTCAAATTTCCACTTAATCTTTCATATTTGGCCATTTCTTTAGGACAGAAACGCTATAGCCACTGTAATTAAATTAATATGTGGACATCAAAACGTGTAAACTCAGAGTGAGGGTTTGAGCTATTATTTTGAAATGGCAATGTATTCTCCTGTGTTTACATAAGTTTATAAATGATTTACCTTACAAATCTGATGAAATGGCACATGTTAATAATAAACCCAAACTCACAACAACATGCAGACTTGCAGCGATGGAGTTTGAGACATGTAAATGAGAATTTTCTGTAGAACTACTTTGAAAGGAGCTGCTGTGTGAAGCACGCATTTAACCTGCATCCACGTAAATAATTAAAGCGCATACTGTATTAGAACAGCATCGCATATAATTATTGAATTAAATCATAGCGTTTGTAAATTCACAACTATGCTCAATTATGATTTTTAAATGGGTTTAATATATCACGCAGCCTTGGAAAGCAGTCTAATAATGTGTTTTATGAATTTTTGTCCGTGAAATGCACCCCTTCCGGTATTTTTCCGGTTAGTCTACGCGAGAAAAATGAAGTCGAGTATTTGTAAAAATCAACTAGTCATGACTAATCGACGAATCGCGACAGCCCTAATTCGCATTGATCTGAACATAAGATAAGCACACTGGAAATGCAAATTCATTCTCTGCCACAAGGTGGTGGTAACCACTGTACACAATGCAGCACCACGCTCATATATGCTGCTATATCAGGCATTTTATAGGCAAGATGAAATGAAAATGCCAACAACACGTTTCTAAAGACAGACGGTTCCCTTCAGAGACACTTGTTCCCTTCAAGTTCTTGTCTTTCTGTCTCCAACTGTAAGACCTCTTGAAATTGTAATTAAGACTTTTCTTACACCATTTAAAGTATTTAAAACTTTGTATGTCCTTACATTTTATACAAGTAAATTGAGAATTTTTAAAGGGGTCTCATCATGCGCTTTTACAAAGTCTTTTGGGGGGAGGGGGGCTGTACTAGAACATGCTCTTACATCTCTCCCCAGCCTGACACAAACGGCTCGATTAGTTCCAGGTTTGATGAAGTCCCGCCTTCAGAAAAACGAAATGTGTTGTGATTGGTTAGCTGTCCCACTGCATTGTGATTGGCGAACAGCTTAGATGTAATTTTAGTACTTGCCAAAGCAGCAAGTTCATCAATTCAGACCTCGAGAAATGCTCGACCAAGCACTCTCTCCACCCGCCAACCATTCGAATTTCATTAGGCGGGATTTATTTTTGTGATATCAGAAAAGCAGGAAAGATTTGCAACTTTGTAGATCTTTTTATGCCCAAACATACACACTGCACACTAGGGCTGGGCGATATGGCCTAAGAAAAAAATCCCAGATTTTTTCACAAAAAATACGATTTACAATTTTTTTTTTTATTTCCCACCTACTTAAAATTAATCTTTATATGACAAAGAAATTGTTCAAAATTAAAGGGATATTATATACGTTTTTGACACTAGAGGCCGCATTTAAAAAAAAATAACAAAGACAAAGCTTGATGACGCTATGAAGGAGTGTGTCGACTTGATGCAGCGCTGCGCAGAATGATCACTGTGTGACATCAAAGTACTGCGAGAGCGATATGAAAGCATAAGGATCCGTCTGCTCTTTTATCGCTCTCGTGGTATTTTGATGTCACACTGTGATCATTCTGTGCAGTGTTGCTTCAAGTCTAACACTAACACACCTATCGTCTATTGGCCCAACATATTGCAAACACACAGGGGGAGGGCTGAGCCCATTCAGAACTACGGGAGCCCAGAGGGGAGCGTCGGCAGATGTCAAAGAGAAAACCGATTTTCATTCAAACAAATCGACATAAGCTACACATTCGAGTTAATCGATAAAATTGATTTATCACCCAGACACTGACTAAACACTGACTATGAAAAATTTGAAAAAGCATAATAGGACCGTTTTAAGGAGCCCTGTATTTAAGGTAGCCTGTCGGGCAGGGCAGTGATATATTTTGGTAGCCTGACTGGAAAACATAATAGCCCCAGGACGTTGGACTAATGATTTTGCAAGCCCTGTGGAGATGCAATTTCATCAACTCGATCCATTCCTGAACCGTGTATTTGTCTGTTCCATCTCATCTGAACATTGGAGGTTCTCTGACATCTTGTTTGACAATCAGGCCAACAAAGACATTGGGCTGCGTTCCACAGTCAGTGTGGAAGAACTTGACTGGTCTGCAGAAAGCCAAGTCCTAATCCCAGCTGAACACCTCTGGTGTGACTTTAAATGCAGACCTTGAGCCAAAAATGTATCTCCTAACACCAATGACTTGTACTAATGGGTACAGTCATTTCAAAACTGTTGCAACAGAGATGGAAATA
Organism: Gymnocypris eckloni scoliostomus; assembly: GCA_027564155.1. Lineage (NCBI taxonomy): Eukaryota > Metazoa > Chordata > Actinopteri > Cypriniformes > Cyprinidae > Gymnocypris > Gymnocypris eckloni. Next base: position 126,437 of record JAJHNS010000031.1, read on the forward strand.
TAATGCTTAAGTACATTAATTATGTTTCCATCTTTGTTTCCACAGTTTGGTAGTGCCTGTTTCTCTTCTAAACCAGGGGTGTCCCAGTACTTTTGTCCATATAATGAATGTTATATATAATATATGTACAAGTCATTGGTGTTTGGTGATGAGTTTTTGGCTCAAGGTCTGCATTTAAAGTCACACCAGAGGTGTTCAGCTGGGATTCGAAATTGGCTTTCTGCAGACCAGTCAAGTTACATTTACATTTAGCAGACACTTTTATCCAAAGCGACTTACAGTACATTTAGGTTATACATTTGTATTGTCAGTATGTGTTCCCTGGGAATCGAACCCACAACCTTTGCACTGCTTACGCAATGCTCTAACCACTGAGCCACAGGAACACTCATTCTTCCACATTAGAAGCACACAATTCCCTAGAATATCATTATATGCTAAAACATTCATGTTTGTACTCATGGAAATGGCTAAAGTAGTCAAACATTTCATTAGAAGGGGTGACCCAATACTGTTGGCAATATAGTGTATATATAATTCCGAAATGCAAAAAAAATTATAAATGAGGCTCAATCATCTATTAACAAACGTGCATGTTTATTTTAGCACTTACGTCAGTGAACACTCAGCCTGCAAAACAATCAAATAAATAATACAGTTAAACAGGAAAGTAGCATTAAATACGAAAGTTAATACACCCTTTTACCCTGTCTACCTCACGCGGGCGGGGCGGCGCGGCGAGAACCCATTATAATCAGTGATGCTGTCTACACCAGATGCGTGATACAACACGACAAATCCCTCACAGTAAACTGCCTCGTCCAATTTATGATGTACTGACACAAAGTTTAAATATCCTGTAAGACAGACTCAACCTGTTTTGTTGCAACACGGCGTCCGGTTTAGACACGGTTCACTGTGCCTCCACCAAGCAAGCATTAACTCCTCGTCTGATGCACGCCGTGTGTGCCGTTTTAAGGTAATTTGTGAATTAGCATAGATTTATAGACTAAAAAAAAAAATTTCAACTGTTACTTTTATTACACTTGTTTACAAAACGTTGTATTAGAGTGTGTGACATCACGTGCGTTACCGCCAGTGGCAATACACAACCGTGGTGGCAACCGACCACCGCCAGTGGCCACCATCACAGCCCTACCCTGGTTGTGGTTTTATTCAATAAAGACGATGTTGATTATGAAGGTCTCAAGGTTTTTTTATTCACATGTTTTAGACACACGTCTCTCCCCTTCACTCAGACTCTCGTCAGCAGAGCGAGAGAAAATACATCTGACCCCGTTCATACGGCAAATTTGATTCTAAAGATGGCAATTTACTCAAAGTAATAATTACAAAACATAAGACAACACAAAATACAAAAATAAAGCACAGAATAGAGTAGCCAGCAAAATACATATCATTGTTATTTGGCATTTAAGGTATTATATTGTGTGTTTAGATGTCCTAAGAAGAATATAATTCATTCACTGCTTACCAGTTATTAATGAGCAATAAGATGGAAAATGTCAAACATCTTAAATTATACACAAATAAACAAACATTCAAATATGAATGCATCAAATATGAATATCAAAACGAATGTATCAAATACAAATTCAAATAATATGTATCAAAATATTCAATATGACTTCACTTTTTTATATCAAACTCATATAAAGTTAATTTTAAACACATTTCAAACATTTCTCAATAGATAACACAGTAAACATACAGCATACCTGCTAAAAAACTAATTCATTATTTGGACACAGGTCTCTGCCCAGACAGAACGGAGAAATTCTAAACTCTACCAGTTAAAATGTGATAATTTACATTCATTTTCATCCTTTAAATCACATCCTTACATTATATTTAGACATTTTTATCTCATGAAATAACACACTGAACTCATTTAGTGCACTTTAAACATTCTTACCAGGCTCACATAAGTAGAGCGAGAGAGAATACATCTGACCTCGTCAGTGGCAAATTTGACTCTAAACTTTAGAGTCTAAAGCTGTGTCCCAATTGTAGGCTACATCCTCCGAAATGCATATTTGTACGCCGATTGCGTCATTGCAACGCGACGAAGGCTGTCCAAATTCAAGGACCGCGGTCTACGAAGGCCCCATTTGTAGGCCAATTGAATCATGGCGGCGCGGCGAAGAGCGTCCCAATTCACGATGCATCCTCCGAAGGCTGCATTCCAAGGCCGATTGCGTCACCGCGGTGCAACGAACACTGTGGGTTCTTTCGCTTTTCGAAATGTGCACATTTCGCAAGCGACATCAAATGCAAATCCCTTCGTTTCGCGAGCAAATGAAGAATACATCAGATGGATTCTTCGCAGCCTACCCTATCCAAGAATTCACAGCGCGCTAGCGACGACAGGACTTTTATTCAAACTAAATATCAGGTGATGGTTCTGCGGTGACTGAAGAATACACTTGTAAATGTAAGTATTGTGTTTTACTCAAATAGCTACCGAAACAAAACAAATGTCAAAAGTCAGGTCTTTAAAATTTTGAACTTAAAGTAACAATACCGCTGCGCACATTCCTTTGTTAGGTGGTCTGAGGCATAAGCTATTGTATTTATTAAATTGAGGGCTGAATGTGATTAATTCCTTTACTGTGGATACAACTCTGACAGTCCACAACAATAAGACAAGAAGTAAATAAGACTACTTATAATTAGATAAGTATTCCAGTTGTTTATTTATATAAAGTAAGTAAGTAGGTGTGCTGTCATGCTAGATATGTCCACAAATGTTTTAGGCACACTTGATGATCCAGAAATCTGATAGCCTATTTTGTATGCATGTCTGTTTCATATGTTGTAACCTTAAGATTGCAGCCCTGTCTTAATAATTTCCTTAAAGTATTTCCTTTTTCTCTTTCTTTAGGATGGTTCAGGAGAAAATTGACTGCTGTGAAACTTAAAAATGTAATGAATGAAGTTGTTCTGTACATTACTTTTTAATTTAAGTTATTTGTAAATGAAGCAAAGTAATTTCTGTGCATTGTTTTACTTTTGTATTATAAGTTGAAACATGTAAATTAAAGACAAGAAGTCGTTATGGAAATTATTTATTTTTGCAAAGCAAGTTATAATTTGTAATTGAAAATAAATAGTTTTGTACTAAAAGTACTTTTCACAAATAATTACAAAATAACTTAAATTTAACATCAGAAAAACAACATAAAAATAAATTAACAATACATAAAACAGATTGGGAAAAAAAACATTTGTATGTACACTTTCATTCAGCTGAGTGGAGCTGCTGGACCTGGATGGGCTGCCACAATAAAGTGCCTGGTGTGCCTCTGCCAGTGGGACATCATCTGGACTCCAGTGTTTGAGTGCATATTTAGACTGTCCAGCACAGGGACGTTCAGGTTTATCCTGCAGTACAGGGGTCTGGTCTGAATTAAGGAAAGGAGGAAAGGACTAATTGTGTGGAGCTATGACAAATTAGTTGGTGGAAGAGATATTGAGTTACTTTAGTGAAGTACTTTCAGTAACTACTAATAGCGCATTGAGGAAAAAACTGCATACATCTAAAACCTTAATTATAAGTATTATATTTTTATACTGTAATTTATTTAAGGTATGAGTAAAAGTAAAGGTATATGTATTGTGCAGAATCATTTTTTATTTATATTTTATATATATGATGGTCTTGCTTTAATATTACTGCTGCACTACTGTGTACTGTACGTTGCATTTTATTTCTGAATATGTTCAAGGTTGTTATATTTAAAATACTTTATATATGCTACTGTTGAGCAATTTAATGTACAGCAGTCCATCATATTGTAAAACACCTTGTTTTTGTAGTGTTGCTGTCCTGTGAGGAAAAAAAAACTCAGTACTTCTCATTTGTATGTGAATACAAGGAATCTATTTCGTTACACTCCAACACTTTTTTATTTTGGAAATGAAAGGAAGTTTGATGCTACAATATTAACAAATAGTTGCTAGCTGGTTAATTACAGACCAATCTCGAATCTCCCTTTTCTGTCAAAGATACTAGAAAAGGTAGTATCCTCATAATTATATTCCTTCTTAGAGAAAAATTATATATGTGATGTACAACATTCTTTTGAAGAATGTACAACATTCTTTTGAATAGACTAGAAATCTTTGTTGGCATTAGTGGAAGTTCAAGGTTCAAATCATACGTATCTGACCACCATCAATTCGTAGCAGTGAATGAAGAGGTATCATATCAATCACAAGTACAGTATGGAGTACCTCAAGGCTCATTGCTAGGGCCATTACTTTTCACACTTTACATGTTACCCTTGGGCAATACCATCAGGGATCACAGTGTTAGCATTCACTGCAGTGAATGCCATCTCTGAATTCAATAATGAAATGCCTTCAACTGAAAATTTAGTATGTAATCTTGTCATTTTACATTATTGACACACTATTTTACTATTTTGATATTGTATAGTTGTATGGGATAATTTTCCCGCCAAAAGTATTGTGGTCACGGTTAAAAAAATTATAAGCATGAAACCAAAATTTAAAAAGGCAAGTAAGAATATATTGCACAAAGTAAAAAAAAATTAAGCAGATTTAGACATACAGCAGTGACAGATGGCCACATATAACGGTGTCCTGTATGGAAAGATGTTGCCCAGCTGACTAATCTATTTTCATCTGTACAAGTGAACAACACTGATCATCGGCAGCTAATGAGGCGCTTTGGAGTGACATCACCACACCTCTTCGACTGATTGGCTGAGGAGGAGCTGTCAATCAAGAACTAGTGGACAAATGATGATGCTTGAGCCCGCGCTGATTTACATGAAACTCTAACCGCAACATTTGGGAAAGCAAGCGCAGAATGTGGAAACAAGAGTGAAAGGAAAAACAGCATAAGAATACAAAAAAATATTTAGAGTGCACTAAAAACAGAGAAACTTAACCAAGGAAAACATGATTTTGTGTGCAAGTTGGATTATTTTGCATTAATATTTCAGTTTTGTGCAATATAATTTTAAATGTGTTATTAAATGTTTGATTTACGCTTATTATCTGTCGATCCGTGACCATTGTTATTCTTATTCTGCTATTCTGAAAAAATCAGCTTTAATTTTATCATTTTGCGCAATATATTTTTACTTGCCTTTTTACATTTTGGTTTCATGCTTATTATTTTTTAATCCGTGACCTCATTACTTTTGGTGGGAAAATTATCCCGTATAGTTGCTTTGACACGATTTGTATTGTTATGAAAGTGCGTAGGCTATAGCACGATTTTCAGTTTCTATTTGGCGTAATATTTATACACAGAAATTGCCCCCCTACATAAAACACCTTCCCGCCCTGGACCACTGGAACCAGTGGAGCCCTTGCAATCTGACTTTGCTGCAGTTGGAACAAACTACTGGTTCGTCTGGCCAGAGGGGAACTGGCCCCCCGACTGAGCCTGGTTTCTCCGAAGAGTTTTTTTTCTCCGTTCTGTCCCGATGGAGTTTTGGTTCTTTGCCGTTGTCGCCTCTGGCTTGCTTATTTGGGGACACTTCATTTCCAGCAATATCGTCGACTTGATTGCACAGATACTATTTAAACTGAACTGAGCTGGACGATGACATCACTGACTTCAAAAATGAAGTGCCTTTAACTGAAAATTTAGTGTTTAATCTTGTCATTTTACATTATTGACACACAATTTTACTATTTTGATATTGTGCAGTTGCTTTGACACAATTTGTAATGTTAAAAGCGCTATATAAATAAAGGTAACTTGACTAACTACAACTGTGTCCGATATCGAAGGCTGCTTCAGAAGGACTCAGTCCGGTCTAGCCTAGGGAGGACTGTTCTTGTTGCCTAGCAACTATGACAGCTGCCATTGACGAGTGGCAGTAACGTTTGTAAGTGGACTTTTTATATTTCGCTGCATAAAACTAAACAGGGTTGAAAACCTGTTTAAATATGTTCACCATGGTCCATTTATGTACATAATCAATAATACAATACATAAAATCACATTTTGGTAAGATAGAAGTCAACATTTAACTGCTTTATATTTTTTTATGTCATTACTATATTCAAGTAAAACCCAATATTTACATTTAAAGTGTAATTTCGATATTAAAAGTCAAAAACAAACAATTCAGGCTCGTTATTTTCTTTTTCATTAAAGAATTACATTTATGGCAACTATTTTCTCGTAGAAAGAAACTTTTTGACAAATTGGCAGAACTTGGAGTTGAAGTGTTTGTGTTACATCTTTGTTTGGACATAGTGACAAGCATAAACTGATATCTGAGGCAGTTCTTCAGTTCTTGCATTATACAGGGCAGTATATAATAATTTAGTTCAAACTTTGACCTGTGGGGGGCAGTGATATGCCCAGTAGTGGAAAGATATGATAAGAAGAAGAAGAAGCTCTGTTCTCGCACCTTTGCTACACGGCAAGAGCAGCGATTGGGAAAACCTGCTGGTGCAATCAGGAAATCCTGCGAAGGCTAGACTCAGAGTGGCCTTGAAAGGTCATGTTGGATGCAGTCTTTGAATTGGGACACAGCTTAAAGATGGCGCTGTCAGCGCAGCAGCACATGGTATCATGTGCATCACTAATATATGCTCCTCATAACACAAAACTCTGCATATTATGATTCCGTGTAGAATAAATTGTCATTGTACGGTACAATGTCCATTGTTGTACAATGTGTACCTTGCAACTCAGAAAATGATAAATGTAAAACACAAACGAAATATGTTTCGATGTTCACTCGCATTCAACATTTTATAATTATTAGCCCAGCTATACAAGCAAGCGCACGACACTGAGAAGGTATGAGATACAGTACGAGACCAAACACGACTTCAGCACGTCTCAACACAGTAAACAAAACAAGCATTTCCTAGCAACCACAATTGCGCTAAACACTAATGAGACAATAAATAAATACTCTTACAAGCTGCTTTTAACTTCCGCTGATTGACTGCTTCTCTCAACGAGTCTCTTTACACTGTCTGCGATAGGTATGTGATACATATAGGTCACTAGGTAACCTTTTTCTGCAGAGTACATTGAGTGAAACCAATAAAGATTACAACATCATCAGACATGATGCTCATTGCATTGAGCCCCTTGACCCTTTGAAGTTCGACGCTAAAGTGCCATTGCAGTCCGGTCTACGTGGACGGTCTACTATTTCTGCTGAGCGGGACCAAAACCTCCTATCCCCAAAAACAGCCCCTGGTCCACGATTTTGCCCTCGTAATGCCATTTTGATCATGCCCCTCCGGAAGGTCTGTGCACACCACTGGCTCATTATATCCTCAAACAAATTATGTGGCTGAAATAATCACTGATATCAAAGACTCAGTTAATACCTGTAACAGCATGTCTTACTAAAATCCACTGTGGGTTTGTTTTTTGTTTTTGAAGATCTCTGTTACCTGGAGGAAATGGATGTGATTGTCTGTGTGTGAAAGCTTCTCCAGCTCAGTGTTTCTCTTCTTCAGATCATCAATTTCCTGCTCCTCCATTTGTCCTTCAGCTCGACTTACTGCAGTCTTTTCCTGATCTCTGATTCGCTGTGTCACCTCAGATCGGCTTCTCTCAATGGAGCGGATGAGCTCAGTAAAGATCATCTCACTGTCCTCCACTGCTGTCTGTGCAGAGCGCTGTTAGACACACATTACAATCAGCTCTTACTGCTTTCTCGCAGCCTGAGAGCCATAGCGGCTTCAGTGGGACTGAAAGAGGAGAGTCAAACTGAGTCTCAAACTTCTCTTCTTCTTCAAACTCACCTTATGAGTCTCCACAGCCGCTCTCAGCTGCTCAAGATCTTTCTGTCTCTGCTGGATTCTCTGCTGGATTTCCCTCTGTGTCTTCTTCAAGTGTTTCTTTAGGAGAAACAAAAAACAATAAACCTGACACTTACAGTAGTAAGATTATTAAGTATTAAGACAGAGTTTTAAGATCATTATTTGAATCTAGTTTCCATAAAGTCCTCACATATGACGGAGGCATAAATAATTACACTGTCATCATTATTCTGCAATCAAGAATTAATGTGAAGCAGAAATGGACATTCAAACTGAGTGCAATTTGCAGCAAAAACAACAACTCTGATGCATGTTCAGCTATAGTAGTATAGTATATAGTATATGAGTGATGAGCAAAGTTCATGTTGTGCTCAAATGCACAGAGGCATCATGTAATAGCTCCTAATGGGAGAGTAGATCACATGATGCACCCATGATACAGCTGGATATTGCAGTGTGGAGAAACACTTGAAGTATCAGCATTAAAACATCAATGTGTTGTTTCAGTTCATACCTCTTTCTCTTTTCTCTCTGCTGCAGTTGATATAGTCTCATGGTTTTTGTGTTCATCCGTAATACAAAGTACACAAACACATTGCTGGTCAGTACGACAGAAAACCTCCAGAATCTTATCATGTTGATGGCAGATCATCTGCTGCAGTCGTCCAGTGGCATCAGTCACTTTGTGTTGTTTTCCTGAGTGAAACTCCTCATGATGTTCAAAATGAGTTTGACAGTAAGATTCCAGACACACCAGACAGGATTTGACAGCTTTGCATTTTCTTCCTGTACAGATGTCACACTCCATGTCTTCAGATCCATCAGAAACAGCTGATGTTAGTTTGGTCTTCTTCAGTTTCTCCACCGCTTCAACCAGCATGGTGTTTTTACCTAAAGCAGGTCTTGGACTGAAGGTCTCTCTGCACTGAGGGCAGTTGTAGACTCTCTTCTGATCCTCTTGATCCCAGCAGTCTGTAATGCAGCTTATACAGTAACTGTGTCCACAGGGAATGGCCACTGGCTCCTTCAGAAGATCCAGACACACTGGGCACAATAACTGCTCCACTGAAAAAACACTGGCTTCAGCCATTTCACTGTCCACAGCAAAACAAACAACAGCTCAACAGCAGATCAGTGTCCGTTTCTTTTAACTGAGTTTCCTGGTTCTGTGTTTGAGAGACGTGTGCAAAACAAGTGTCTAAAAGTCTGTAAAATCTCATACTGAAATGTCCACTAGGTGTCAGTGTCACACTGACATGCAGTGTGTTATTTTTATAAGTTACCCTTACATAAAAAAATAAGTGTATTTAAATGTGCTATTAGTATACTTATAATAAAGTAAGGGAGTATACTTTAAGTGTACCTCATATTTACTATTCAAAAATATATATATATAAAAAAATATAATTAAGTATTCTTCAGTAAGTATTCAGACAAGCGCAAGTATGGTCCTGTTCAAATTCCCACACTTGTGGTCTTGGCCGCTTGAGATTATCTGCACATGGTAATTAGTGTCCAAGACTATCCCAGATCTGAAAAGTGACAAAGCTCATGGCTGTTAATGCACATTAAATCCACGTTTCAGAACAATATTTCAGGTTTAAGTGTATCTCATCATTCATCATGTTCAGGAACTCACATGCACCGAAATTGCGAGATGTTGAGGAAAACTTTGCTGTGTAAGTTAATTGTTGCACATAACGTGTTGCACATTATTGATCCTGTATGAGTATGTACATTTTGTAAAACTTTGTTTTAATAATTAGAAGGACCACAATTTATTTTAAAGTGCAAAATATTACATACAAATGATATACATCATACAAGTTGCCAACTAATGCAAAAAAACACAAGTGTGGTTATACTGGTACAGGCTCAGTATTTGACCTATACTTATATTTACTATTTTGATCAAGATATACTTGAAAAGTTAGTCTAAAGTAAGTACTTGGCTTAGTTTTGTTTACTCGTTTGATAGAGTAGTCTATTCAAATTTACATCTTGTATCGTAACTAGTCAGCTTTACATAAGTAAAGTTCAAGTATAAGCAAGTATACTTTGCAGAAAGGAGGCTGCAAATCAATGCACATTATATTTGTATGTGTACTATTTAACGCTTTAGATTACAACCAGCAAAAACTGCGTAAGTATACTGAATTTACGGTGTGTGTTTCTTTAATTACAGTGTACCTATAAAGAACATACGTGTATGTATAAGGGAACTATGTTTTACGTTTGGGTAATAAGGGAGTAACAAACCAGATAATCAACCTGCAACAACCGCGTAAGTAAACTGAAGTTACAGCCTAACTTTTTTGTAACTATAGTGTACATATTCAGTACCTCTGCATAGGAATAGGGAAATAATACCCGGACAGCACACCTACGTCTGTCCGATGTTGGCCCAATATCAAAACGTCAGCCTCATTACCCGAAACATCTAAAAAAATGATGAGCAAAACGCTGGTGAACCGCGTCCTCGCAGAGCGGCCGGGATTTATAGCTGCATCGTCCCAAAATCAGCCGGAGGGCATTTCCGATCAAAGGCCTGATGTGGGGGCGACGTATTTCCGATTAGCAAACGTTCCCTGAGCGACATCGCACCGATGGCATTTTGTTCATCGGTCGACATCGGCCCGACGTATATGGGTTGTTAGGGATGCAACGTTTGGGGAATAAAAGGGTAACAACCTGTGAAATTACAAATAATTTAAGTATTTAAAACTAAGGGGTACCTATTCTAATATTACTTGGGTATGATATGTATGACCTAAACAACAATCTTATGTTTAGGAGTGATTTAGAAAGACAATATACTTTTCATAATTTTATATTGTAGACTATTTTATTACAGAGCTAGGTATTGTTTTTTTTTGCCATGGGGTATACATATTATATTATTAAAGGATACATGATGGAGATTTACATTCATATATTTAGCAGACGCTTTTATCCAAAGCAACTTACAGTGCATTCAGGCTATACATTTTTTTGTCAGTATATGGGAATTGAACCCTAAACCTTTTGCGCTGCTAATGCAATGCTTTACCACTGAGCCACAGGAACACACATACTGCTCCACTGAAGAGAACTGCCTAAATAAAATTAGGCTACTGAACAACAAAACTGGACATCAAGTGAAATGAGTTAATGAGTTTCTGCAATGATTTATAATGCTTAAGTAGATTACCATATGGAAGCTTATTCTTCGATCTCAGCTGAGTCACACCAGCAATTTCCCAACACCACTATCACCAAATAACTTTGCATGATATACCATCAAGGTTCAATGCAGCTTAAAAAAGCTTACCTCTTTCCAGCTGTTCGCAAAAAAAAAAATGCATGACACAACATTTGTTTTTCAGTCGATGTATACTGTGATGTTTTTATAGCATTAAAAAAAGTAGAGAGTTTAATTTGGCCATCAAGCAATTAAATTAAAACTAACAAAATTCAATATCTGTCTCTGTACTCACTGTGCAAATATATACTTGTTCTGTGTTTAAGTCCAACGTGTTCCTCCCTTGTTCCGTGTAGTTACAGGGTAAATACAATAGTTGTGGGCTGTAAATTAAAGTGGTGTTTGTTCCCCCCTTGAGCTGTGTAGGTAAAGGGTAAATACAATAGTTGCGGGCTCTAAATTAAAGTGGTGCTTGTTACCCCATTGTTCTTGTTACAGGGTAAATGCAATATTAAACAAGTATGCTGGAACATATAAACCTAGCTTTAGCATTAGCTCTGTTTCAAAAAGTTTTAAACTAGTACTTGTAAAGGCACAGTAGCAAAACTGAAGCAAAAAGAGCTAATTAAAACAATAATTTAACCAAATATTTTTTGTAAACAACAATAAACAGTAACAATTTTGAAATAACAACACTGTAAAACTGTAAAATAACAAAAATAATCAACAATTAAACAGAGGGGAAAACATTTATTGAAATTTACGCATTTAGCAGACGCTTTTATCCAAAGCGACTTACAGTGCATGCTATAAATATTTTCGTCAGTGCATGTGTTCCCTGGGAATAGAACCCACAACCTTTGCGCTGCTGACGCAATGCTCTACCACTGAGCCACAGGAACAAATGAAGAGAATAAAAGCCAACAGATTCTCAAAAAGTTTAATTTTCAGTGAGCGAAAGTTGCTTAATGCAATTTTAAAAGTAAATCTCAAGTACATGAAGATGTTTCTTTCTCATCAAATTACATTATTTGCAATGCAAAAGACAGATTTTCATAAGATAGATTTTTTGCAGAGCAAGTCATGTTAGAGCTTCAATGCACTGAATCACTAGTTTAGAGCCTCTAAGAACACTAATGCTGTTTTAAGTGCAACTAAGCAAATTAAAACAATGCAAGCCCACAGATACTGAAAAGATTCATTTTCAGTGAGAGAAAGTTGCTTAATGCAATTTCAAGAGTAAATCTCAAGTACATGAAGATGTTTCTTTCTCATGAAATCACATGTTGTTTGCTAAGCAGAAGACAGATTTTCATGATTTAGATTTTTTTGCAGAGGAAGTCATGTTAGAGCTTCAATGCACAAAATCGCTAGTTTAAAGCCTCTAAGAACACTTATGCTTTGTTTAGTGCAACTAAGCAAACAAAGAGAATGCAAGGCCACAGATGCTTAAAAGCTTCATTTTCAGTGAGAGAAAGTTGCTTAATGCAATTTTAAGAGTAAATCTCAAGTACATGAAAGATGTTTCTTTCTCATGAAATTACATTTTATCTGTAATAGAGAAGACAGATTTTCATGAGTTAAAGATTTTGCAGAGCAAGTCATGATAAAGCTTCATTGCACTGAATCACTAGTTTAGAGCCTCTAAGAACACTAAATGCTGTGTTAAGTGCAACAAATTAAATTAAGAGAATGCAAGCCCACAGATGCTGAAAAGCTTCATTTTCAGTGAGAGTAAGTTGCTTAATGCAATTTTAAGAGTAAATCTCAAGTACATGAAATATGTTTCTTTCTCTTGAAATTACATATTCCCATTCAGTTGGTCACGTTTGACGACGCGTCGGACTGACCGACGAATAGGAATCTCGCTAGAGAGGCCAATCTACTTCGAGTGTAACTAAACGAGCCAATGCACATTGGCATGCAATCATATGCAGCAGCTGCTCACCTCGCAGCGCGGGTATATAATGAGCAGCAGGAGCGTTGCATCTTCAGCTTTTCGCTTCGGAGCCGAACAAATTGTTCTCTACTAGAAGTGTTCAAAAAGAGTCTCTGCAGGACGATCTCTTTGTGAAGAAGTGCGGGCGTACAGCACAGCAGCGGGTTCGAATCTCTCTGTTCCTTTTTCTCTCAGAAAAGCTGTTTTTACAGCTGGTAAGAGTGCGGCGAGAGAGAGAGAGCACACTACAGGCTGCACAAATCCATGTTTGTGTTGCTGCGGCCATTCCCCTGCGTGCTTCAGCACTGATTAAGAGAGCAAGTCCCTAAAAGAGCTTACACAAGTAGAGCTTGCGTCTTTTTAAAGATGACATTCTACTTGTGTGTTTCTGGATGCGGTCGTTACCTGGCGCCGAGAGATGGTCACGAGCGCTGCATCGCGTGTCTGGGCTTAGCGCACGCTGAGGCAGCGTTTGTGGATGAGTCATGTACCCATTGTGGGAAGATGACCATCTCGGAGTTGCGATCGAGACTCCAGCTCCTGCAAAGGGGCGGAGTCCCAGTGCCGCTGCCTCGTTCCAACCCCCCTCAGAGGGTTGCTGCGAGCGGTGACACTGGTGATCTGAGGATCACAGTGAGTGCGTTTCCTTCGGGGAACCAACCCCCTAGGAACCCTCACTCCTCCTGCACTCCGCAGCCAGCAGAGCTGCCGGAGGAGCGCGGTGGGCCATCTCAAAGGTGTGCACCATCTGTGTCCTTCGGCGCTCCTCTCATTGACCGGATGTCGATAGCTGCATCGGAGGGTGAGTCAGATTTTTCCGGAGATGACGATCGGGCGCAGTTACCTCCTCCTTCGTGCACGGTGGCTGTGCCCGATACAGATCCGGAAATGATGGCTATGCTTTCCGGGCCGCCAACAGGGTCGGGCTCGTGTGGAATCCTCCACCGTGTCCTGAACCCTCAAGGCTGGACGATTGGTTTCTCAGGGTGGCACGAGCTGGTTCTCAGCCACCCACCCCGGTTCCTTTCTTCCCGGAGGTGCATGAAGAGCTCACTGGTATGTGGAAGGCACGTTTTACTGCCCAAAACCGCGCCAGTGGGCCCTCCTCCCTCACCACCCTTGATGGCGGTGCGGCTAAGGGTTACACGCGCATCCCCCCTGTGGAGCGGGCTGTGGCTATGCAGCTGTGCTCTAACTCCACCTGGCGCGGGGAGCCGTCTCTCCCTTCCCGGGCCAGTAAGCACTCGTCGGACCTTACCGGCAGGGCTTACCAGGCCTGTGGGCAAGCCGCTTCCGCCTTACACGCTATGGCGTTGTTGCAGGTCCATCAGGCCCGGAGATGATTGGGACTGCTCTTAAGGAGATGGTGACTGCACCGCTCCTTCCCCCGGAGGAGGGCCGGGTGGTAAATCCTTTGTTTTTTTCTTCTGTTCCGCCGCTGGCCGGTACCCAAATTTTCAATAAAAGAGCAGTTTCTGTCATCTCTGGGTCCGAAGAGGGCTCGGAGAGTAGTGGGAGGAGCAAAACCTCTCCACTCTCATCCACCTCTTCTGTCGCCAGCGGACAGCAGCGCAGTTCGAGATGGGCACCCAAGCCTCTCCTGCACCCCCTGTCCGGCCGTGGAACCAGGTAAGTGTTGCACAGCACACTCTGACCCCGCTACGGGCCGCCTCCCAAAGAGAGCCCCCCGAGCTGCGTCCCTGCGTTCCACCTCGCTGCCCCACTGCGGGTATGCCGGTGGTCCCCTTGGTCCCACTTGTGCGGTCTCTGCGAGCCTGGTTAGCGCTCCCCAGTCCGTCTCGCTGGCTCATTCGGACCAGTTGTTCTACTCCCTGTCCGGGGGAACACTCGGTACAGATGCACTGGCGCACAGCTGGCCCCAGGGCCTTCTCAAGTATGCGTTTCCCCCAGTGAGCCTACTTGCACAGACCTTGTGCAAAGTCAGGGAGGACGAGGAGCGGGTCTTGTTAGTTACGCCCTATTCGCCCAACCGGACTTGGTTCCCGGAACTCATGCTCCTCGCGACAGCCCCGCCCTGGCTAGTTCCTCTGAGAAAGGACCTTCTTTCTCAGAGACGGGGCACCCTTTGGCACCCACGTCCAGACCTCTGGAAACTCCATGTCTGGTCCCTGGATGGGACGCGGAGGTACTGGGTGACTTACCCCCTGAGGTACTTAACACCATTGCTTCGGCACGTGCACTGTCTATGAGACGTGCTTACGCCTTGAAGTGGAACCTATTTGTCAAGTGGTGTTCTTCTCGCCGAGAAGACCCCCGAAGATGTTCGATCGGTGTCGTGCTTTCCTTTTTGCAGCAGGGGTTGGAGCGTAGGCTGTCTCCCTCCACCCTCAAGGTTCATGCTGCCGCTATATCCGCATACCACGACCACATCGATGGTAAGTCGATTGGTAAGCACGACCTGGTCGTCAGGTTCCTTAGGGGGGCGAGACGGTTAAATCCTCCTCGACCCCCCTCCATACCCTCTTGGGACCTTGCTCTGGTGCTTCGAGCACTCCAGATTGCTCCCTTTGAGCCTTTGCAGTCAGCAGACTTAAGGATTCTGTCTATGAAGACCTTGTTGCTGGTTGAATTGGCCTCCATCAAGAGGGTAGGGGACCTGCTGGCGTTTTCAGTTGATGAATCATGCCTAGAGTTCGGGCCGGGTGACGGCCACGTGGTACTGAGTCCCTGGCCTGGCAATGTGCCCAAGGTTCCTACCACTCCCTTCAGGGACCAGGTAGTGAGCCTGCAAGCGCTGCCCCTGGAGGAGGCAGACCCAGCCCTGGCTTTGCTCTGTTCAGTTCGCGCCTTGCGACTATACACAGACAGAACTCAAAGCCTCAGGACCTCAGACTAGCTCTTTGTCTGTTACGGAGGCCAGCAGAAGGGAAGGCTGTCTCCAAGCAGAGGATGGCCCACTGGATAGTGGATGCCATTGCCTTGGCTTACCAAGCTCAAGGCGTGCCCTGCCCACTCAGGTTGCGTGCCCACTCTACGAGAGGCGTGGCATCCTCCTGGGCGTTGGCTCATGGCGCCTCGCTGACAGATATTTGTAGAGCTGCGGGCTGGGCGACACCTAACACGTTCGCTAGATTCTATAGCCTTCGTGTCGAGCTGGTCTCCTCCCGTGTTCTCACCTCAGGTCAGGGGCACAGAGAGGTACCGTACTGCGTTACATACGCTTATTGCTCCAGAGAGTCCCTATAGGCAGACCCTGTTGAGTCCTCCAATCACCCTTCGGCAGCCAGACGTGGCGGAGCGCCCGGCGCCAGGCCTTTACTCTGTTGTATCCTTGAGAACCGGAGGCTGGGTCCCATATGTGTGACCCTACGGGGATCCCATATGTGTTATTCCATGGGTTGCTCCTAAACAAACCCGTGTCTTTCCCTCTGGGAGAACCCACCTCTCGTCAGGTTGGAGTCACCCCAGTGCTTCCATTTGTAGTACAGCCCTACAGGGTTAGTCCATATGTACTTCTCCACATAACTCCTGTGGGGAAGGATGTGGCTTCAGCAGCGTTCCTTGCCAGTGAAAGGGTACGCTTTCCCAGTGTTATTCAATAGTCTCACTGATTGGGTTGGGGAACAGCAGTGATCGACACTCTCTGTGTTGGCCCTGTCCCACCGTCTTTAAGCAAGGGGGTCAGGAGGCTTGCTACAGAGCGCTGGAAGGGGACAGCTCCTGTGGCGCTTTGGTAGGGATTCCTATTCACCGGTCAGTCCGACGTACATCGAACGTGACCGACTGAATGGGAACGTCTCGGTTACATAGGTAACCCTCGTTCCCTGAAGGAGGGAACGGAGACGTACGTCCCTTCGCCACAGTCGCTGGACCCCGCTGTTGCTGCCGTCTTACTTGTTCGGCTCCTCAGCGAAAACCTGAAGATGCAATGCACCTGCTGCTCATTATATACCCGCTCTGCGAGGTGAGCAGCTGCTGCATATGATTGCATGCCAATGTGCATTGGCTCATTTAGTTACACTCGAAGTAGATTGGCCTCTCTAGCGAGATTCCTATTCGTCGGTCAGTCCGACGTACGTCTCCGTTCCCTCCTTCAGGGAATGAGGGTTACCTATGTAACCGAGACATTATTTGCAATGCAGAAGACACATTTTCAATAGTTAGAGATTTTTGGCAGAGCAAGTCATGTTAGAGCTTCAATGCACTGCATCACTAATTTAGAGCCTCTAAGAACACTAATGCTGTCTTTAGTTAAATTATGCAAATGAAGATAATGCAAGGCCAGAGATGCTGAAAAGCTTAATTTTCAGTGAGATAAAGTTGCTTAATGCAATTTTAAGAGTAAATCTCAAGTAAATTAAAGACGTTTCTTTCTCATTAAATTACATGTTATTTGCAATGCAAAAGACAGATTTTCAGAAAATTTTGATTTTTTGCAGAGCTATTCATGTTAGAGCTTCATTGCACTGATTCACTAGTTTAGAGCCTCTAAGAACACTAATGCTTTGTTTAGTGCAACTAAGCAAACGAAGAGAATGCAAGGCCACAGATGCTTAAAAAGCTTAATTTTCAGGAGAGAAAGTTACTTAATGCAATTTTAAGAGTAAATCTCAAGTACATGAAGATGTTTCTTTCTCATGAAATCGACTCAGGTTACGTATGTAACCGTGGTTCCCCGAGTGGGGAACGAGACACTGCGTCCCCTAGGGGTCGCTATGGGGAACGCCCTCAACGTGACTCGTGTCTGAAGATACATATGTAAAAACACCATCCGTTGGCCGGCGACAGCCCATGGCGTCACTACCGGCATGACCATAATATAAGGACCGCCGGGAGAATACATCATCCGCTTCTTGTCTGAAACTTGCGTCCGAAGCATGGCCCAAAGCTTAGGGGACGCAGTGTCTCGTTCCCCACTCGGGGAACCACGGTTATCGTAACCTGAGGCGTTCCCCTTCATGGGAACTTCGAACTGCATCCCTAGGGGTCGCTATGGGGAACGCTATAGCCACGCCACCATGCTGAGGGAGTGCAAGCCAATTTCGTGAAAAAGGCGAACACTAAGCCAACTCTACCAGACTAAGGGAGTTGCCCCGGGGCGGTTGATGGCTGTCAGTGACATTATCCCCTGACCAGAAAGCCTGAGCTGCATACCTAAATCCTTACCTGCTGGGTGCGGGACTACCGGACCCAGGGTAGAAACTCAAAGTTCTGGAATCAGAATGATTCCTTTAAGATATGGCCAAGTACCTAGTGGTAATAACTAGGTCCTGGCCGGTCACTCAGAAGCTAACGCTTGCTCTGCACAAGCTTGCTGAGGGACTGTCTCAACAGATCCTTTGGTAGCAACACCCTTTTTTTTTTTTTTGGGACCCAAAATATGGGACAAAGGGAGGCGGGGCCCAAGGCACAAGCCGGGGCTTTGACCAACTCAAAAAGGGCATAAAGCTGTGCGCGTAACCCTACCGTACAGGATTTTTAGAAAGAACACAGAACCTTGATGTGCGAACTTACCACTTGAGTGGATTTAAAAAATCCCAAAGTCTAGCGTGCACTTACCATAACATGGATTTTTAAAAGAGCAGAACACTTGATGTGCGATCTTACCACTGAGTGGATTTTTTAGAAGTGCCCAAAGATCTTAGCGTGTGCACTTATCTAGATGGGTAACGTTCTATGGCTCCGGGCGGAGAACTATTCACTCTTCAGAGTGAGAGGGAACTCAGATGCTCAGAAGGAGTGGCATGCTCATAAATGACCCTCTATGGTGAGGGAGCAATGCTAGCTCGACCAACAAGAGAGAGACCTATCACAGAGCTCTGGGAGGCGGAGAAACTCATTCTACAGAATGAGAGAGGACTCAGACACTCAGAAGGGAGCGGCATGCTCATAAGCGACCCTCTGGGTGAGGGGAGCAATGCTAGCTCTACCGACAGCGAGGCTCTGGAGGCGGAGAAATAAACCCTCAGAATGAGAGGGAACTCAGGCGCTCAGAAGGAGCGCACGCTCATAGGTGACCCTCGTTGGTGAGGGGAGCCGTGCTAGCTCTACCAATGAGGAGCTCTGAGCGGAGAACTCATCCCTCAGAGTGAGGGGACTCAGACACCCAGAAGGGAGCGGCATGCTCATAAGTGACCCTCTATGGTGAGGGAGCCATGCTAGCTCGACCAACACGGAGCGACCTATCACAGAGCTCTGGAGGCGGAGAACTCATTCGTTAGAATGAGAGGGAAACTCAGATGCTCAGAAGGGGCAGCCTGCTTCTAGATGACCCTCCAGGTGAGGGAGCAATGCTAGCTCTACCAACACGAGCTCTGGAGGCGGAGAACTCATTCCTCAGAATGAGAGGAAACTCAGGACGCTCAGGCACGGGAGCGGTATGCTCATAGATGACCCTCTAGGTGAGTGGAGCAAAGCTAGCTCTACCGACAGCAAGCTCTGGAGGACGGAACACTCATTCCCCAGAATGAAAGGGAACTCAGGCGCCCATAAGGGAGCAGCATGCTCATAGGTGACCCTCTGTGGTGAGGGGCAGTGCTAGCTCTACCCATGAGGAGCTCTGGAGGCGGAGAAACCATTCCTCAGAGTGAGGGAACTCAAACACCCAGAAGGGGCGGCATGCTCATAAATGACCCTCTAGGTGAGGGGAGCAATACTAGCTCAACCAACAAGGAGGCGACCGCTCACAGAGCTCTGGGGAGGCGGAGAAACTCAGACACTCAGAATGAGAGAGGAACTCAGACGCTCAGAAGGGAGCAGCATGCTCATAAATGACCCTCTAGGTGAGGGGAGCAACGCTAGCTCTTACCGACAGCGAGCTCTGGAGGCGGAGGACTCCTTCCTCAGATGAGAGGAAACTTAGGCGGCTCAGAAGGTAGCGGCATGCTCATAGGTGACCCTCTATGGTGAGGTAAGCAAGGCTAGCTCGACCAATCAAGGAGAGCCATCTATCACAGAGCTCTGGGGAGCGGAGAACTCATTCCTCAGAAATTAGAGGGAAATCAGACGCTCCGAAGGGAGCGGCATGCTCATAAATAACCCTCTAGGTAAGGGAGCAACGCTAGCTCTACCAACAGCGAGCTCTGGAGGCGGAGAACTAATTTCTCAGATGAGAGGAAACTTAGATGCTCAGAAGGAGCGGCATGCTCATAGGTGACCCTCTATGGTGAGGGGAGCCATGCTAGCTCGACCAACACGGAGGCGACCTATCACAGAGCTCTGGAGCGTGGATAACTCATTCGTCAGAATGAGAGGAAACTCAGACGCGCAGGAGCGGCATGTCATAGGTGACCCTCTATGGTGAGGGAGCAATGCTAGGCTTTCGACCAAGCACGGAGAGCGACTTCTATCTCTGAGGAGCGTGAAGAACTCACCTCAGAATGAGAGGATTTTAGATGCTTAGAAGGGATGCATGCTCATAGGTGACCCTCTAAGGTGAGGGGAGCACCTGCTAGCTCACCAACAGGAGCCAGGCCAAGCTTTTATCACAGAGCCTGAGCAGGTGGAGAACCAATTGGCCAAATACGAATAAGACCCAGAATGAGAGGCGCAGATTTTAGATGCTTAGAAGGAGCGGCATGCTCATAGGTGACCCTCTAAGGTGAGGGGAGCAAGGCTAGCTCGACTCAACAGGAGAGCGACTCATCACAGAGCCTGGGAGCGGAGAACACATTCTTCAGAATAAGAGGAGAACTCAGACGCTCAGAAGGGAGCGGCATGTTCATAGGTGACCCTCTAGATGAGGGGAGAAATGCTAGCTCGACCAACAAGAGCTCTGGAGAGGAAGAACCAGACGCTCAGAAGGGAGCGGCATGCTCATAGGTGACCCTATAGTGAGGGGAGCGATAGCTCAACCAACAGGGAGCGCTTACTATACTGGATCTAGTATCGACGAGTGATATAATCACTGCGATAGCCGACAGCCTTTAGAAATGGATCGTACTCATCCATTGGTTGCAGGAATTAGAGAGGAATAAGAGGGCAGATGGCCCTAAGGGAAAGGGAGTAGATGTCTTTACTCTGGTCCGGACGTAAAGTGTCATATAGGACGCTTCATCCGGAACACCTTCCTCAGGTTTTGCCTCTCTCTGACCCATGCCTCCTTTAGCCCTACCCGCAGGCAGGGAGGGGCATGAGTCAAGAGACTAGTTTTTCTGAGCCCATCTCTGATCCCCAGACCGAGATGGGCTAGGAACTAGGCTGTGACGGTGGCTCAGACCTGGACTTTATAGAACCGCCACCGCGGTGGTCGGTTGCCACCGCTGTTGTGTATTGCCACCGCGGTAGTGCACGCGGACGTCATTAATACACTTTATAACAACCATAATACAAAGTTTGGTAAACAAGTGTAATAATAGTAACAGTTGCAAATTGTTTTATTTAGACTATAAATCTGCTAATTCACAAATTACCTCAAACGCTATACAGGGCGCCTTTAGATTGGCAGGTTTGAGCGCAAGAAAATACTGTTTATTCTGCATTCAGCATATTTATTTCGTGATGAGCGATGGACCTGTTGGGAAACCAAATACTAAATCGCTGATCTGGAATCATCTCCATTCATGTCACCGATCCGCTTTGTACAAGTCTTCAAGTTCACGCCATCGCAAACGCCCGGATGATCAGGTGTGTATTGGTGAGGATTTCTCCAAATTGGCCAAATACGAATAATAAGACCGCGGTAAATGGAAGATGTTAACAAGAAATGTGGAAAACATACGGGCGCGATTCCTATTCCACAGAGAGCGCGTGCAGCAGACGAGGAGTTAACGCACCCGCTGCTTGGTGGCAGAACAGTGAACCGTGTCTAAACCGGATGCCGCCCGCAACACAACAGGTTGAGTCTGTCCATAGGACATTTTAACTTTGTTTCAGTTCGCTGCAATAGGACGAGACAGTTTACCGCGACCGATTTGTCGTGGTTGTATCGCGTGATCTAGTGTAGACAGCATCAATGATTATAATGGGTTCTGGCCGCAGCGCTGCGTGAGGTAGACCGGGTGTATTTAACTTTCTCATTTAACTGTATTATTTATTTGATATTTATTTTAGTGTTTTTGGAGGCTGAGTGTTCACTGACGTAAGTGCTAAAATAAACATGTATGTTTGTTAATAGATGATTGAGCCTCATTTATTTATTTTTGCGTTTCAGAATTATATATGTGTATATATATATCACAACACCGCGCCACCGGCGGTAATTGGTCCATTACCACCGCGGTGGTAAAAATCTGCCACCGTCACAGCCCTAGCTAGGACCCCTGGTTGTTCGGGCTCAGACCTGGACTTTATAGAAAGCCTTATCCAGGTCTTTCAGCAGATCAGTCTGGTACGCCTGAAGCACCGCCATAGTGTGCAATGAAGCGACGATCTGACCTGCTGCTGCATATGCCCTGCCATTTAAGCAAGATTCAGGGGCTTAGATGGCAAGGAGGGAGCCTTGAGAGAGGATGTCTCACCCACAGCGAGATAAGCTGGCTATCATCTCTTGCACAGGGGGCCATCTCATAGCCATTTTCACGCATCCCCTCAATGTCAGCATAACTAGTATGCTGAAACCTATGAATACGAGAAAAAATAGCTTTTTCCACTCCTTCTCAACCTCCACATCGAAATTTATGAAGAAAGGAAGGCTCGCTCGAGCTGGGGATTTATGGCCAGAAAAATTTATTTTTCTGAAAAGTTTTATGAAAAACTCGTTCATATGCAGTGCAGGAGGATTGAGAGGGTTCAGTCTCAACTTCCTCGCCCTCAAACATCTCCTGCTCTTCCTGGGCATAACCCAGCAGAGCACTAACCGCTGAATCTGATGATGTCAGAAAGATCGCATCGTCACAATCCAGCAGCTCACTGCTCTCGGCCGACGCACGCCGAAAAGGCGGTCCCTCTCTAACTCATCGGCCATATCCAACTGCGAACCCCGCGATTTCAATCGCCTGCGCCTCGGCAGTGGTGGGTACCGAATCGCTGGAAGCAGACGGCCGCCCTCTTTCCTTGAAAAGAGGGACAAGACGAGTGCACAGTGCACGCAAATTCTCCCCTCAAGGACATCGCAGGCGTGTCCTTGCCCAAACAAAAGACGAAACATTGTGTGTGTGTCATCGGGTGTCAAATAACGAGGACACGGATCCACACAATCTCAAACGCCTTGCTAGTGCTCGCCATGATAGAGAGAAACTGTACTCTTACCAGAATGCACGCTCAAACAAAACAGTCAGTGAAGACGAAGAAGAGGATGATGTATTCTCCCGGGCGGTCCTTATATTATGGTCACGCCGGTAGTGACGCTGGGCTGTCGCCGCCAACGGATGGTGTTTTTACATATGTATCTTCAGACACGAGTCACGCTGAGGGCATTCCCCATAGCGACCCCTGGGGGACGCAGTTCGAAGTTCCCATGAAGGAGAACACATGTTATTTGCAATGCAAAAGACGGATTTTCATGAGATAGAGATTTTTTGCAGAGCTATTCATGTTAGAGCTTCATTGCACTGATTCACTAGTTTAGAGCCTCTAAGAAGACTAATGCTTTGTTTAGTGCAACTAAGCAAACGAAGAGAATGCAAGGCCACAGATGCTTAAAAGCTTAATTTTCAGGGAGAGAAAGTTACTTAATGCAATTTTAAGAGTAAATCTCAAGTACATGAAAAACGTTTCTTTCTCATAAAATTACATGTTATTTGTAATGCAAAAGAGAGATTTTCAGTAGTTAGAGATTTTTGGCAGAGCAAGTCATGTTAGAGCTTCAGTGCACTGAATCACTAGTTTAGAGCCTCTAAGAACACTAATGCTGTTTTAAGTGCAACTAAGCAAATTAAAACAATGCAAAAGCCCACATATACTGAAAAGATTCATTTTCAGTGAGAGAAAGTTTCTTAATGCAATTTTAAGAGTAAATCTCAAGTACATGAAAAATGTTTCTTTCACATCAAATAAAGTTTTTTTGCAATGCAGAAGACAAATTTTTATGAGATAGAGATTTTTTGCAGAGCAAGTCATGTTAGAGATTCATTGCACTGAATCACTAGTTTAGAGCTTCTGAGAACACTGATACTGTGTTTAGTGCAACTAAGCAAACGAAGAGAATGCAAGCCCACAGATGCTTAAAAGCTTCATTTTCAGGCAGATAAAGTTGCTTAATGCTATTTTAAATGTAAATCTCAAGTAAATTAAATAAGTTTCTTTCTCATGAAATTACATGTTATTTGCAATGCAAAAGACAGATTTTCAAAAGCGAGAGTTTTTTTGAAGAGCAAGTCATGTTAGAGCTTCAATGCACTGAATCAATAGTTTAGAGCCTCTAAGAACACTAATGCTGTTTTAAGTGCAACTAAGCAAATTAAAACAATGCAAGCCCACAGATACTGAAAAGATTCATTTTCAGTGAGAGAAAGTTGCTTAATGCAATTTCAAGAGTAAATCTCAAGTACATGAAGATGTTTCTTTCTCATTAAATCACATGTTGTTTGCTAAGCAGAAGACAGATTTTCATGATTTAGATATTTTTGCAGAGGAAGTCATGTTAGAGCTTCAATGCACAAAATCGCTAGTTTAAAGCCTCTTGTTTCTGAAGTGTGAGTAGAAATATGTTTGTTGAGAAGCGCTTTAGGAGGTGTGTCGATCCGTGACAGCGTTGTCTGATACTAGATGACATACACGATCTATGCGTTATGTGTTTGGGCGAAGATCACGCGCGCTCTGTTCTCGAGGGAATGGAGTGCGTTCATTGTGAGCCTTTTTTCTGTGGGAAAAAGCTCCGCTCTCGGCTGTCCCTTTTTCTCGAGAGAATTGGGGCGATCATCTGCCCCCCGCGGCTCGGGTCCAGCTGCTACTGAGGCAGTGAAGAGACTGAGTTCGCGGCGATCGCAGATGAAGCTTGCGAACGAGTTTTGAGAGAGAGGAATTTTTCATCTCGCGCTCGACAGCAGCTGACGAGAGTGAACTGTGGGAGGAAGATGTATTGTCTGTTACATCTTCTGATCCAGCAGGAAGTGCTTTGCTGGCTCATGGTGTGTGCGATGTAGAGCTGCTGGAGGTTATGAAGCGTGCGCTTCTGCTAGGTAAACCTACAGTGGAGGCACGGAAAAGGGGGAGTGGCTCGCAGTAGACTTGATGAGCGATCTCTCTCTGGCATAACCTCCCAGCTCCCGTAAGCCTCCCATTCCTTCTCCAGATATTCATAGTAAGATCGTAAACCATATTCAGCCCGCATCCATCGGAATAAGCATGTTAATTATGCTGATATCGAAGGGAGGTGCGAGCGCGGATATGCATCGATGCCCCCTAGGGGCGCTTGCGAGCAAAAAAAAAAAATATATATATGTTTTACCTGGATCGAGTGTTGTTAGGCTTCCTCTCATTTAAGAGAGTCATTCTGCTGAAGCCTCCGCTCTCCAGAGCTCCGCTTAGGCCGCACTATTGGTGTGTAGGAACTATTGTGAGCCTTGCTAGCTTTCTCTAGCGCTGAGTGTTGTCAGGTCTCCTCTCACTTTAGAGAGTCGTTATGCTGAGACCTCAACTCCTAAGAGCTCCTGAACCAGGATGGAGGGTTGCTAGGCTTCCTCTCGGTTAAGAGAGTCATTTCGCTGAAGCCTCCGCTCCCAAGAGCTCCGCTTAGACGGCACTGTTAGTATGTAGGCTCTATTGTGAGCCTCGCTAGCTGAGTGTAGTAAGGTCTCCTCTCGCTTTAGAGAGTCGTTATGCTGAGACCTCCACTCTTAAGAGCCCCTCAACCAGGGTTGAGTGGTGTTAGGCTTCCCTCTCAGTAGAGAGCCGTTCTGCTGAAGCCTCCACTCTTCAGAGCTCCGTCTCTGGCAGTAAAAGTAGGTAGGCTCTGAGGAGCCTCACTAACTGCTTCTGGCGTTGAGTGTAGCCAGGCTGAGGCCTCCACTCTTAAGAGCTCCCCTACTCGGATTGAGTGTTGCTAGGCTTCCTCTCGTTTAAGAGAGTCATTCTGCTGAAGCCGCCACTCTCCAGGGCTCCGCTTAGAAGGCACGGTTAGTAGGCTCTATTGTGAGCCTCGCTAGCTGTCTGTAGCGCTGAGTGTATTCAGGTCTCCTCTCGCTTTAGAGAGTCGTTATGCTGAGACCTCCACTCTTAAGAACCCCTCAACCAGGGTTGAGTGTTGTTAGGCTTCCCTCTCAGTAGAGAGCCGTTCTGCTGAAGCCTCCACTCTCTAGAGCTCCGCTTAGGCAGTACTATGCACAGGCTCTTTCTTGAGCCTCACTAACTGCCTCTGGCATTGAGTGTAGCCAGGTCTCCTCTCACTTAGAGAGTCATTATGCTGAGACCTCCACTCTGAGCGTTCCCTACCTGGATCGAGTGTCAGGCTTCCTCTCATTTAAGAGAGTCATTCTACTGAAGCCTCTGCTCTCCAGAGCTCCGCTTAGGCAGCACCTTTAGTACGTAGTCTCTATTGTGAGCCTCGCTAGCTGTTCATAGCGTCGAGTGTAGAAGTCTCCTCTCAATTTAGAGAGTCGCTTTCTGAGACTTCCACTCCGAGAGCCATACTCTCGTGAGCTAGTCTATGATGGCGAGCTTTGAGCTGGCCTGAAGAAGGGTTTCTTTTGACCCTAGTTCTGCTGAGCAGGGATGGTGTTCCTCAAGTCTGTGACTTAGGAATCCAGGTTTTGTACACTTTTCCCTCAGCATGGCGGCGTTGGCATAGCGTTCCCAAAGCGACCCTCGAAAGAGGACGCAGTGTAGAGTTCCCTTCGGAAGGGAACGTCTCAGGTTACGTATGTAACCATAGTTCCCTGAGAATGGGAACGAGACACTGCGTCTCTTGGCCATGCTTCGGGCATTCCTGTTGGTCTCCCTTGGAAAAAAGAGGATGATGTGTTCCACAGGTGCCCCTTTATGCTCGCAGACGCTCATTAGCTTGCGTCATAGGCGTCCACCTGCCAATGCCAAGTGCATTGGGTGTTTTTAATCATGCTTCAGGTAACCGGTCACGCTGGAGGCGTTCCCAAAGCGACCCTCGAAAGAGGACGCAGTGTCTCGTTCCCATTCTCAGGGAACTATGGTTACATACGTAACCTGAGACGTTTCTTTCTCATGAAATTACATTATTTGCAATGCAAAAGACAGTTTATTATGAGATAGAGATTTTTTGCAGAGCAAGTCATGTTAGAGATTCATTGCACTGAATCACTAGTTTAGAGCTTCTGAGAACACTGATACTGTGTTTAGTACAACTAAGCAAATGAAGAGAATGCAAGCCAACAGATGCTTAAAAGCTTAATTTTCAGTGAGAGAAATTTGCTTAATGCAATTTTAAGAGTACATCTCAAGTATAGGAAAGATGTTCCTTTCTCATGAAATTACATGTTTTTTTGCAAAGCAGAATACAGATTTTCAAGAGTTATAGGTTTTTAGCAGAGCAACTCATGTTAGAGCTTCAATGCACTGAATCACTAGTTTAGAGCTTCTGAGAACACTAATACTGAGTTTAGTGAAAATAAGCAAACGAAGAGAATGCAAGCCCACAGATGCTTAAAAGCTTCATTTTCAGGCAGATAAAGTTGCTTAATGCTTTTTTAAAAATAAATCTCAAATAATTGAAAGAAGATTCTTTCTCATGAAATTACATGTTATTTGCAATGCAAAAGACAGATTTTCATAAGAGAGAGATTTTTTGAAGAGCAAGTCATGTTAGAGCTTCAATGCACTAAATCACCAGTTTAGAGCCTCTAAGAACACTAATGCTGTTTTAAGTTCAACTAAGCAAATTAAAACAATGCAAGCCCACGGATACTGAACAGATTCATTTTCAGTGAGAGAAAGTTGCTTAATGCAATTTTAAGAGTAAATCTCAAGTATATGAAAGATGTTCCTTTCTCATGAAATTACATGTTTTCTGCAATGCAAAGACAGATTTTAAAGAGTTATAGGTTTTTAGCAGAGCAACTCATGTTAGAGCTTCAATGCACTGAATCACTAGTTTAGATCCTATAAGAAGACTTATGCTGATTTAAGTGCATCTAAGCAAATTAAAACAATGTAAGCCCGCAGACACTGAAAAGATTCATTTTCAGTGAGAGAAAGTTGCTTAATGCAATTTTAAGAGTAAATCTCAAGTACATGGAGAAAGTTTCTTTCTCATCAAATTACATTTTATTTGCAATGCAGAAGACAGAATTGTATGAGATAGCGATTTTTTGCAGAGCAAGTCATGTTAGAGATTCATTGCACTGAATAGAGCTTCTGAGAACACTGGTACTGTGTTTAGTGCAACTAAGCAAATGAAGATAATGCAAGCCCACAGATGCTTAAAGGCTTAAATTTCAGTGAGAGAAAGTTGCTTAATGCAATTTTAAGAGTAAATCTCAAGTATAAGAAAGATGTTCCTTTCTCATGAAATTACATGTTATTTGCAATGCAAAAGACAGATTTTCATAAGAGAGAGATTTTTTGAAGAGCAAGCCATGTTAGAGCTTCAATGCACTGAATCACTAGTTTAGAGCCTCTAAGAACACTAATGCTGTTTTAAGTTCAACTAAGAAAATTAAAACAATGTAAGTCCACAGATACTGAAAAGATTAATTTTCAGTGAGAGAAAGTTGCTTAGTGCAATTTTAAGAGTAAATGTCAAGTATATGAAAGATGTTCCTTTCTCATGAAATTACATGTTTTTTGCAATGCAGAAGACAGATTTTCAAGAGTTATAGGTTTTTAGTAGAGCAACTCATGTTAGAGATTCAATCCACTGAATCACTATTTTAGAGCCTGTAAGAAAACAGAATATTTAAGTGCAACTAAGCAATTTAAAA
The DNA here is from genome assembly GCA_027564155.1 of Gymnocypris eckloni scoliostomus. Classification (NCBI taxonomy): domain Eukaryota; kingdom Metazoa; phylum Chordata; class Actinopteri; order Cypriniformes; family Cyprinidae; genus Gymnocypris; species Gymnocypris eckloni. The sequence goes on from JAJHNS010000031.1 coordinate 155,088, forward strand.
CAGTGCAAGCCCACAGACACTGAAAATATTCATTTTCAGTGAGAGAAAGTTGCTTAATGCAATTTTAAGAGTAAATCTCAAGTACATTAAAAATGTTTCTTTCTTATCAAATTACATTTTATTTGCATTGCAAAAGACAGATTTTCATAAGAGAGAGATTTTTTGAAGGTCAAGTCATGTTAGAGCTTCAATGCACTTCAATGCACTTCAATGCAACTGACGTCAGCGAATTCACGGATGTAGCAGTAAGCTTCGAAACACGCTAACCGAGCAAGCCACCGAAACAGTAACAATAAGGACATTCTCCAATCAGAAACCGCGGTGGACAGATCTATCCGTGATGCGGTTAACCAACGCACTGCCGCATACAATGCCGGTCTTTTGTCGGGGAACATGAGCGAATACAAAACAGCGTGTTATGCTCTCCGCGGTAATAAGAGCCGCTAAACGCCGGTACAGGGAGAGAATTGAGTCACATTTCCAGCTCAATGACTCGCATGTGGCAGGGACTGAAGACCATCTGTTCCTCTGGAAATAACTCTTCCGCGGAGGTGAGAGCAGATCCGCTGGCCGAGGAGCTAAACACTTTCTACGGTCGCTTTGAATGTAACGTTAATGGCGGCGCGATCCTGCCGATCAGCACGCCAGGAAGCAGCAGACAGAGCAGCGATGTTTGTGCTATCACCTTTTCAGAGGATGACGCTCGAGGGAACTAAAGAGAGTGAACGCGTCAGGAAAGCAGCAGGACCTGATGGGATTACTGGCCGCGTTCTGAGGTCCTGTGCTGATCAGCTTGCTGGTTTGTTTACTTCCATCTTTAATGAGTAACTTGCTACCTCTGTTGTTCCCACCTCCTTTAAAAAATCTGTCATAATCCCTGTGCCTAAGAACAGTAAACCCTCTTGCCTGAATGATCACCGTCCAGTTGCCCTCACATCGACAGTCATGAAGGTTTTTGAGAGACTCTTAAAGAAACACATTTGCTCCTCCATCCCTGCTACTTTGGACCCTCTTCAGTTTGCCTATCGGCCAAATAGGTCTACTGATGATGCCATCTCCCAGGTACTGCACCTCCTCACTCACATCGACAGCAAGAATGGCAACTATGTCAGGCTGCTATTCATCGACTATAGCTCAGCTTTCAACACTATAGTCCCCACCAAGCTTGCTGTCAAACTATCAGACCTCGGCCCAAACACTTCACTCTGTGACTGGATCCAAGATTTCCTCACCGCCAGACCACAAGTGGTGAAAGTCGGCCAGTTCACCTCCAACTCCATCACCCTGAATGTAGGAGCCCCACAGGGCTGTGTCCTGAGCCCCCTGCTATACTCTCTACACCCACGACTGCGTGTCCTCACACAGCTCCACTTCCATTGTTAAATTTGTTGACGATACTGTGGTTCTGGGCCTCGCTTTCCAACAATGATGAGGCCGCATACCTGGATGAGGTGGAGAGACTTACATCATGGTGCCAGGACAACTGTCTCTCTCTGAACGTGAGCAAAACCAAAGAGCTGATTGTAGACTTCAGGAAGAGACAGCTGCAGCCCCACACTCCTCTTTATGATCAGCGGGACCCCTGTGGAGAGGGTGAGCAGCTTCAAGTACCTCGGTGTAAACATCTCCGAGGACCTGACATGGACTGCACACATCCAAACACAGGTCAAGAAAGCCAGGCAAAGGCTGTACCATCTGACAGCTGAGAAAATTCAGGGTCTCACCAGTTATCCTGAAAACTTTCTATTCAGGGCCATAGAAAGTGTACTGACTCAGTGCATCTCAGTGTGGTATAATAATGCCACAAACCAGGACTGCAAAGCTCTGCAGAGAGTCGTGCGCTTAGCTGAGGGTCTCATCTCAGGGTCGTGCATCTCAGGGTCTACTCTCCCCTCTCTGCAGGACATCTACCTCAAACGTTGCAAAAGCAGAACTGCAAAAATCATCAAGGACTCGAATCACCCCGGTAACCATCTTTTCATTTTACTGCCATCTGGCAGGCGCTACAGGAGCATGTTGGCTAAAACCGAAAGACTGCGGAGGAGTTTCTTCCCCCAGGCCATCAGGCTCCTAAACTCAGTCTCATAACAGCATAACATCCACAGGACTCAATTTAATAAACTGTAATCACAACCATTATTCCCCATCATCCACACTGCTGCTATGTGTACATCCCCGGTACAACCTATTTGCACATTCTCATGCACTGCACACTTTATCTCATTGCACATCTTACCCCTTTTTATTTCATTATTTGTTTCTTACTTCATTCTCACCATATTTGTATATATATATACTCTCTCGTGTTTTTGTTTCATAGTTTTTATTGCTTTTATGTTATTTTTATTCTATTATCATGTTTTATTTTTCTTCTTGCACTTTCCATTGAGCGGACCTGTCCTGACTAACATTTCACTACCTATTATACCCTGTATGATTGTGTATGTGACAAATAATAAAGAACCCTTGAACCCTTGAACCCTTGAACCACTGAATCACTAGTTTAGATCCTCTAAGAACACTAATGCTGTTTTAAGTGCAACTAAGCAAATTAAAACAATGCAAGCCCACAGATACTGAAAAGATTCATTTTCAGTGAGCGAAAGTTGCTTAATGCAATTTTAAGAATAAATCTCAAGTATATGAAAGATGTTCCTTTCTCATGAAATTACATGTTTTTTTGCAATGCAGAAGACAGATTTTCAAGAGTTATAGGTTTTTAGCAGAGCAACTCTTGTTAGAGCTTCAATGCACTGAATCACTAGTTTAGATCCTATAAGAAGACTAATTCTGATTTAAGTGCAACTAAGCAAATGAAGATAATGCAAGCCCACAGATGCTTAAAGGCTTACATTTCAGTGAGAGAAAGTTGCTTAATGCAATTTTAAGAGTAAATCTCAAGTATATGAAAGATGTTCCTTTCTCATGAAATTACATGTTTTCTGCAATGCAGAAGACAGATTTTCATGAGTTTCAGCTTTTTTGCAGAAAACGTCATTTTAGAGCTTAAATGCACAAAATCACTTCTTTAGAGCTTCTAAGAACACCAATTCTGTGTTTAGTGCAACTAAGCAAATGATGAGAATGTGAAGTCACAGATGCTCAAAAGCTTCTTTCTCAGTCAGAAAAAGTTACTAAATGCAATTTTAAGAGCAAAGCTCAGCAACATGAAAAATGTTTCTTTCTAATGAAATTAACTGTTTTTTGCAATGCAGAAGACAGATTTTCATGAGTTTGAGCTTTTGCAGAAAAGACATTTTGAGCTTAAATGCACAAAATCACTTCTTTAGAGCTTCTAAGAACACCAATTCTGTGTTTAGTGCAACTAAGCAAATGATGAGAATGTGAGGCCACAGATGCTCAAAAGCTTCTTTCTTAGTCAGAAAAAGTTACTAAATGCAATTTTAAGAGCAAAGCTCAGCAACATGAAAAATGTTTCTTTCTAATGAAATTAACTGTTTTTGCAATGCAGAAGACAGATTTTCATGAGTTTGAGCTTTTTTGCAGAAAAAGTCATTTTAGAGCTTAAATGCACAAAATCACTTAGAGCTTCCAAGAACACAAATTCTGTGTTTAGTGCAACTAAGCAAATGATGAGAATGTGAGGCCACAGATGCTCAAAAGCTTCTTTCTTAGTCAGAAAAGTTACTAAATGCAATTTTAAGAGCAAAGCTCAACTACATGAAAAAATATTCTTTCTTATGAAATGAACTGTTTTTCCAATGCAGAAGACAGATTTTCATGAATTTGAGCTTTTTTGCAGAAAACGTCATTTTAGAGCTTAAATGCACAAAATCACTTCTTTAGAGCTTCTAAGAACACCAATTCTGTGTTTAGTGCAACTAAGCAAATGATGAGAATGTGAGGTCACAGATGCTCAAAAGCTTCTTTCTCAGTCAGAAAAAGTTACTAAATGCAATTTTAAGAGCAAAGCTCAGCAACATGAAAAATGTTTCTTTCTAATGAAATTAACTGTTTTTGCAATGCAGAAGACAGATTTTCATGAGTTTGAGCTTTTTTGCAGAAAAAGTCATTTTTGAGCTTAAATGCACAAAATCACTTCTTTAGAGCTTCTAAGAACACCAATTCTGTGTTTAGTGCAACTAAGCAAATGATGAGAATGTGAGGCCACAGATGCTCAAAAGCTTCTTTCTTAGTCAGAAAAAGTTACTAAATGCAATTTTAAGAGCAAAGCTCAGCAACATGAAAAATTTTTCTTTCTAATGAAATTAACTGTTTTTTTGCAATGCAGAAGACAGATTTTCATGAGTTTGAGCTTTTTTGCAGAAAAGTCATTTTAGAGCTTAAATGCAAAAAATCACTTCTTTAGAGCTTCTAAGAACACCAATTCTGTGTTTAGTGCAACTAAGCAAATGATGAGAATGTGAGGTCACAGATGCTCAAAAGCTTCTTTCTCAGTCAGAAAAAGTTACTAAATGCAATTTTAAGAGCAAAGCTCAGCAACATGAAAAATGTTTCTTTCTAATGAAATTAACTGTTTTTTGCAATGCAGAAGACAGATTTTCATGAGTTTGAGCTTTTTTGCAGAAAAAGTCATTTTAGAGCTTAAATGCACAAAATCACTTCTTTAGAGCTTCTAAGAACACCAATTCTGTGTTTAGTGCAACTAAGCAATTGATGAGAATGTGAGGCCACAGATGCTCAAAAGCTTCTTTCTCAGTCAGAAAAAGTTGCTAAATGCAATTTTAAGAGCAAAGCTCAACTACATGAAAAATTATTCTTTCTAATGAAATGAACTGTTTTTGCAATGCAGAAGACAGATTTTCATGAGTTTGAGCTTTTTTGCAGAAAAAGTCATTTTAGAGCTTAAATGCACAAAATCACTTCTTTAGAGCTTCTAAGAACACCAATTCTGTGTTTAGTGCAACTAAGCAAATGATGAGAATGTGAGGCCACAGATGCTCAAAAGCTTCTTTCTCAGTCAGAAAAGTTGCTAAATGCAATTTTAAGAGCAAAGCTCAACAACATGAAAAAGTATTCTTTCTAATGAAATTAACTGTTTTTTGCAATGCACAAGACAGATTTTCATGAGTTTGAGCTTTTTTGCAGAAAAAGTCATTGTAGTGCTTAAATGCACAAAAATCACTTCTTTAGAGCTTCTAAGAACACCAATTCTGTGTTTAGTGCAAATAAGCAAATTATGAGAATGTGAGGCCACAGATGCTCAAAAGATTCTTTCTCAGTCAGAAAAAGTTGCTAAATACAATTTGAAGAGCAAAGCTCAGCAACATGAAACATTTTTCTTTCTAATGAAATTACCTGTTTTTTGCAATGCAGAAGACAGATTTTCATGAGTTTGAGCTTTTTTGCAGAAAAGTCATTTTAGAGCTTAAATGCACAAAATCACTTCTTTAGAGCTTCTAAGAACACCAATTCTGTGTTTAGTGCAACTAAGCAAATGATGAGAATGTGAGGCCACAGATGCTCAAAAGATTCTTTCTCAGTCAGAAAAAGTTGCTAAATGCAATTTTAAGAGCAAAGCTCAACTACATGAAAAAATATTCTTTCTAATGAAATGAACTGTTTTTTGCAATGCAGAAGACAGATTTTCATGAGTTTGAGCTTTTTTGCAGAAAAAGTCATTTTAGAGCTTAAATGCACAAAATCACTTCTTTAGAGCTTCTAAGAACACCAATTCTGTGTTTAGTGCAAATAAGCAAATTATGAGAATGTGAGGCCACAGATGCTCAAAAGATTCTTTCTCAGTCAGAAAAAGTTGCTAAATGCAATTTTAAGAGCAAAGCTCAACTACATGAAAAATATTCTTTCTAATGAAATGAAATGTTTTTTGCAATGCAGAAGACAGATTTTCATGAGTTTGAGCTTTTTTGCAGAAAAAGAAATTTTGAGCTTAAATGCACAAAATCACTTTAGAGCTTCTAAGAACACCAATTCTGTGTTTAGTGCAACTAAGCAAATGAGAATGTGAGGCCACAGATGCTCAAAAGATTCTTTCTCAGTCAGAAAAAGTTGCTAAATGCAATTTTAAGAGCAAAGCTCAACTACATGAAAAATTATTCTTTCTAAAGAAATTAACTGTTTTTTGCAATGCAGAAGACAGATTTTCATGAGTTTGAGCTTTTTTGCAGAAAAAGTCATTTTAGAGCTTAAATGCACAAAATCACTTCTTTAGAGCTTCTAAGAACACAAATTCTGTGTTTAGTGCAACTAAGCAAATGATGAGAATGTGAGGCCACAGATGCTGAAAAGTTTCTTTCTTAGTCAGAAAAAGTTACTAAATGCAATTTTAAGAGCAAAGCTCAACTACATGAAAAAATATTCTTTCTAATGAAATGAACTGTTTTTGCAATGCAGAAGACAGATTTTCATGAGTTTGAGCTTTTTTGCAGAAAAAGTCATTTTAGAGCTTAAATGCACAAAATCACTTCTTTAGAGCTTCTAAGAACACCAATTCTGTGTTTAGTGCAACTAAGCAATTGATGCGAATGTGAGGCCACAGATGCTCAAAAGCTTCTTTCTCAGTCAGAAAAAGTTGCTAAATGCAATTTTAAGAGCAAAGCTCAACTACATGAAAAATTATTCTTTCTAATGAAATGAACTGTTTTTTGCAATGCAGAAGACAGATTTTCATGAGTTTGAGCTTTTTTGCAGAAAACGTCATTTTAGAGCTTAAATGCACAAAATCACTTCTTTAGAGCTTCTAAGAACACCAATTCTGTGTTTAGTGCAACTAAGCAAATTATGAGAATGTGAGGCCACAGATGCTCAAAAGCTTCTTTCTTAGTCAGAAAAAGTTACTAAATGCAATTTTAAGAGCAAAGCTCAACTACATGAAAAATATTCTTTCTAATGAAATGAACTGTTTTTTGCAATGCAGAAGACAGATTTTCATGAGTTTGAGCTTTTTTGCAGAAAAAGTCATTTTAGTGCTTAAATGCACAAAATCACTTCTTTAGAGCTTCTAAGAACACCAATTCTGTGTTTAGTGCAACTAAGCAAATTATGAGAATGTGAGGCCACAGATGCTCAAAAGCTTCTTTTTAGTCAGAAAAAGTTACTAAATACAATTTTAAGAGCAAAGCTCAACTACATGAAAAAATATTCTTTCTAATGAAATGAACTGTTTTTTGCAATGCAGAAGACAGATTTTCATGAGTTTGAGCTTTTTTGCAGAAAAAGTCATTTTTGAGCTTAAATGCACAAAATCACTTCTTTAGAGCTTCTAAGAACACCAATTCTGTGTTTAGTGCAAATAAGCAAATTATGAGAATGTGAGGCCACAGATGCTCAAAAGATTCTTTCTCAGTCAGAAAAAGTTGCTAAATGCAATTTTAAGAGCAAAGCTCAACTACATGAAAAATTATTCTTTCTAAAGAAATTAACTGTTTTTTGCAATGCAGAAGACAGATTTTCATGAGTTTGAGCTTTTTGCAGAAAGTCATTTTAGAGCTTAAATGCACAAAATCACTTCTTTAGAGCTTCTAAGAACACAAATTCTGTGTTTAGTGCAACTAAGCAAATGATGAGAATGTGAGGCCACAGATGCTCAAAAGCTTCTTTCTCAGTCAGAAAAAGTTGCTAAATGCAATTTTAAGAGCAAAGCTCAACTACATGAAAAATTATTCTTTCTAATGAAATTAACTGTTTTTTGCAATGCAGAAGACAGATTTTCATGAGTTTGAGCTTTTTTGCAGAAAAAGTCATTTTAGAGCTTAAATGCACAAAAATCACTTCTTTAGAGCTTCTAAGAACACAAATTCTGTGTTTAGTGCAACTAAGCAAATGATGAGAATGTGAGGCCACAGATGCTCAAAAGCTTCTTTCTTAGTCAGAAAAAGTTACTAAATGCAATTTTAAGAGCAAAGCTCAACTACATGAAAAAATATTCTTTCTAATGAAATGAACTGTTTTTTGCAATGCAGAAGACAGATTTTCATGAGTTTGAGCTTTTTTGCAGAAAAAGTCTTTCATGAGTTTGAGCTTTTTTGCAGAAAAAGTCATTTTAGAGCTTAAATGCACAAAAATCACTTCTTTAGAGCTTCTAAGAACACCAATTCTGTGTTTAGTGCAAATAAGCAAATTATGAGAATGTGAGGCCACAGATGCTCAAAAGATTCTTTCTCAGTCAGAAAAAGTTGCTAAATGCAATATTAGGAGCAAAGCTCAACTACATGAAAAATTATTCTTTCCAAGGAAATTAACTGTTTTTTGCAATGCAGAAGACAGATTTTCATGATTTTGAGCTTTTTTGCAGAAAAAGTCTTTCATGAGTTTGAGCTTTTTTGCAGAAAAAGTCATTTTAGAGCTTAAATGCACAAAATCACTTCTTTAGAGCTTCTAAGAACACCAATTCTGTGTTTAGTGCAACTAAGCAAATTATGAGAGTGCGAGGCCACAGATGCTCAAAAGCTGCTTTCTCAGTCAGAAAAAGTTAATAAATGCAATTTCAAGGGCAAAGCTCAGCAACATGAAAAATGTTTCTTTCTAATGAGATGAACTGGTTTTTGCAATGCAGAAGACAGATTTTCATGAGTTTGAGCTTTTTTGCAGAAAAAGTCATTTTTGAGCTTAAATGCACAAAATCACTTCTTTAGAGCTTCTAAGAACACCAATTCTGTGTTTAGTGCAACTAAGCAATTGATGAGAATGTGAGGCCACAGATGCTCAAAAGCTTCTTTCTCAGTCAGAAAAAGTTGCTAAATGCAATTTTAAGAGCAAAGCTCAACTACATGAAAAATATTCTTTCTAAAGAAATTAACTGTTTTTTGCAATGCAGAAGACAGATTTTCATGAGTTTGAGCTTTTTTGCAGAAAAAGTCATTTTAGAGCTTAAATGCACAAAATCACTTCTTTAGAGCTTCTAAGAACACCAATTCTGTGTTTAGTGCAACTAAGCAAATGATGAGAATGTGAGGCCACAGATGCTCAAAAGCTTCTTTCTTAGTCAGAAAAAGTTACTAAATGCAATTTTAAGAGCAAAGCTCAGCAACATGAAAAATGTTTCTTTCTAATGAAATTAACTGTTTTTTGCAATGCAGAAGACAGATTTTCATGAGTTTGAGCTTTTTTGCAGAAAAAGTCATTTTTGAGCTTAAATGCACAAAATCACTTCTTTAGAGCTTCTAAGAACACCAATTCTGTGTTTAGTGCAACTAAGCAAATTATGAGAATGTGAGGCCACAGATGCACAAAAGTTTCTTTCTTAGTCAGAAAAAGTTACTAAATACAATTTTAAGAGCAAAGCTCAACTACATGAAAAAAATATTCTTTCTAATGAAATGAACAGTTTTTTGCAATGCAGAAGACAGATTTTCATGAGTTTGAGCTTTTTTGCAGAAAAAGTCATTTTTGAGCTTAAATGCACAAAATCACTTCTTTAGAGCTGCTAAGAACACCAATTCTGTGTTTAGTGCAACTAAGCAAATGATGAGAATGTGAGGCCACAGATGCTCAAAAGCTTCTTTCTCAGTCAGAAAAAGTTGCTAAATGCAATTTTAAGAGCAAAGCTCAACTACATGAAAAAATATTATTTCTAAAGAAATGAACTGTTTTTTGCAATGCAAAAGACAGATTTTCATGAGTTTGAGCTTTTTTGCAGAAAAAGTCATTTTAGTGCTTAAATGCACAAAAATCACTTCTTTAGAGCTTCTAAGAACACCAATTCTGTGTTTAGTGCAACTAAGCAAATGATGAGAATGTGAGGCCACAGATGCTCAAAAGCTTCTTTCTAGGTCAGGAAAAGTTACTAAATACAATTTTAAGAGCAAAGCTCAACTACATGAAAAAATATTCTTTCTAATGAAATGAACAGTTTTTTGCAATGCAGAAGACAGATTTTCATGAGTTTGAGCTTTTTTGCAGAAAAAGTCATTTTAGAGCTTAAATGCACAAAATCACTTCTTTAGAGCTTCTAAGAACACCAATTCTGTGTTTAGTGCAACTAAGCAAATGATGAGAATGTGAGTCACAGATGCT